>JAOWBC010001592.1:15922070-15954952 GCA_028566105.1 Hypoplectrus providencianus
AAAGTAAACTCAGACAATATGAGAATGGAAAGTGAATATATTTGAGTAAACATGCAATTTTTACAGAACTCAACTCACTCTTCATAATCTCAGCTGGAAAATGTATTAATCAGAAAAATATTCTTTGTTCATAATAATACACCTGTCTCATACGGCTAACTTGCATTTTGAGGCTGTAATTTGAAGCCTTCTTGAGCAACTGTTATTTTTATTGTCAACTCATCATTCTTTATTTTCATGACTAAACATTTAGTCAGTGACATGCCAGAGAATGGCCATTGTAAATTTCATTATAAATAAAAAGTGGACACCGTGTTTAATTCACTGAACCAAATATGTTAAAATGTTAAATTTAAACTGATAAAAAAAAGAGCATAGATAGGCAGTAAATAACTGCCAATTTAGAGCTGCAGGATGTATCCATTCACACCCTCTAAAAAGGTGGAGCAATGCCTCTGCACCATCCTCATCTTAAACACAGCTCTCATTCTGTCGCTGAACCTGCAGGTGGATCTTCCAGCTCGCTATGGTGTGGCTGCTTTGCATGCCAATCCACTCCTTGCATTAACCCCAGCATATGTTCCTAATTGCATAGAGCTAAAAAAGTTTCTTGGTGGAACTTTGCTTCAACATTATCGGCATCAATCATGTATTCTGTATGTAGCTGCATGTGGCAAACCTTGGCTCCCTGTACCATGAGCATTCTTATCTCTCTCTCACTAGCAAAGGAATGACCTCGCCTGAGAGTCTAACCCTAAACCTATCGAATCTCACTCAGCATGCCTAAACCTAACCAGCCCACACAAGCAATGCAAAATACAGGCATGACTACTGGCCAAGCAAAGACAGAGAAAAATTGATTCAAATCATTTGGCAACACTCCAGTCTAAACAGTGAAGCAAACTGAAAAGTAAGACTGCAGTCTTTAGAAATTTCAACAGGGGTCACTAACAGCGGTTGCAGAAGAACTTTGGTGTTATTTATCTCATACTTCTCACTTGATTTATGAATTCAGAAAAAAAAATCTTGTCACAAGATTAAGGTCACAATCACAAGTTTCAAGTTTGTTAAAATAATGTAATTGTGTAAATAATGGTCCCATTAGATATTAACTCAGGGCGTGATTTTGGTCATGGCTACCTTTGATGGCAGGCTGCTAACATGGCAAAGCTACAGCACCGAACCTAAGGAAAATTATTCGTATTATCTCCATCAGTAGGTTGTTTATTACAGGTGTCACCACTTATTTTGACACAAACACAAAGATCTCAGCTTCCAGTTCATATGTTCAGCGGTAAAACTGGATTTTTCATTCAGCCATGATCTGGCACCAGTGGGTCAGATCAACTTACTGAACTTTCCACCACTGTGTCTTTTCTAATTTCCTTCTACCAGACTCTTGTGTCATTGTGATCTCTATCTGTGGAAACAATGCCTTGAGGGATTAATAACTTCAGAGATGGAGGTGGTGATAAATGATGCCTTGATGGTTCCCTGTCTGAGACTGTACAAATTAACTCCAGTTCAGTTGCCATCATTTCTCCCACTTCCCAGTGCTGCACTTAGCCGCTCCATTATCTTACCGCACCCTCCATTGTGTTTGATGTTCATCTTGAAAAATACACATTTTAACACAGCACGTATCCCGAAACTCTAATTGTGTTTGCGACTGACCTGCCAACAGAAGGGGAGAATAAAAGTTTTCTTCACTGCTGGGGTTTGCCGGGAGCTGAGAACCTAACAAAACGACCGCTATTGATGCTCCGAAGCACCCAAGAGTGAAGGGTTATAATATGATAATACAAAGTGATGATTTGGAACAAATTCAAAGCTCCAAAATGCCTTTCAGTGTTGTAGTGAATGTGTCGACAATCTATACAGTGATCTGTGTGTCTGCCAGAAACAACGTGTTGATGGTGTTGAAAGACAATGGGAACAATGAAAAAAAAGTTTCTTTAATGAGATTCTCTTTGATGTGGCTCCTCTGGGCAGGAAGGGCTACCTGTTTGTTGTGTTTCTCCAGCTGCACATATCCATTTCAATGGGTCACAGCCTTCCCCTCGGGTGATTTCATCTTACTGCGATGAACCCTCACATTGTGTCTCAGGGTGGAAGGGGAAGGACTTTCTATCTATCTTCGAGTGCATTTTCTAGTTATCAGAACTTTTGAGTTTTCTGGGGTTGGGGGTGGGGTCACACAGTATGCTAAGCCCCGCCCCCTCAGGCATACCAGTCTCACTTTACACATTTGGCAGTTTTTGTTGTGTAACAGTAGCTCAGGATAACAAAATCTCCAACCTAAATGACAGAAAAGACAGTTTGTCAATACAACCCATAAAGATATACATCACTATACATACACACCCTGTTCATGGTTATTTATGCTTCAAAATCGGTGACCTAGGATTAGGTCAAGTCAGCCAGACATGCTAACCCTAACCCTTTGATTTAAATGCTAATGGCATCCATTGGGGCATTGGGCTAAAACCTTTCCTCTTTCCTTATCCATAACCACAATAAAGTGTTTTCTGATTCACTCAACTGAACCCAAACTTACCCCAATCATCCATCTCTCCAACACATACCTATAACCTAACCTTGGCATCAAACACAGCCACCAAAGGCTTTTCTGTCATTTGTTGTCTAAGCAGCAGCAGCAGTCTGTCACACGCTAAGATCACATTATTGTCCAGGACCTCTGGGTGCTGCAACAAGCCAGTAACATGGATTTTCTTATTCGGGCTGATTTTCTGATGCATTTCAGAGTTGTGAGGCAGAAAGCATTCCTGAGAGCAAACATATTTGTCAAGGCAACACTATTGTCTAGCTCCCTCAAGTTGTCTGGTATTTGTGATTGTGTACGTGGTACACTTTGAGGGCTGAAAATAAAGCACTTGAAATGCAATATGAGAAGTCAGGTGGAGTTGCTTTTTGAGAGATAAGATTTGAACCAGCTTTCAAGACGTCTACAGATATGGTTTCTTTTCGGTGAGGATCGAATTCTGTGTCTTTTAGCTTTTTTATAGACTAAATAAGCTTGCAACCCCAAATCAGGACGTAGCTGACTCCACTACACAAATTCAGCTCGAGTGACTGAATTAAAGTGACAGAAAATTTGAAGCCGACATACAATTTGGTTTCTTGAACACCACTTGAGCAGCTGACTGAAAGCTTTAAATGGATCCTCAGGAGAAATTGTTTTCCTGCACACCTGACTGGAAATGCTAGCACTTAGGTGTCATGAAAAAAACATGTAGTTATGTTACAAAAATGGTTTTGTATTTAATGATTTATGATTTATCTCAGAGTCAATTTGGAAACTATTTATGTGGTTCATTAGTAAGAGGAGGCTTAATCCCTTAAACTAGTACAAAAAGAGAAAGTAGTGGAATATTTGCACTTTTAATTTTATTCCTCTCCTCTGGTGTGGTAGTTTTTTTCAAGTCATGTTTAATGCACTTATAGCTGCTTCACTGTTTTTGGAAATCATCCATTAATGGCTTTGAAAGTTGCTGAGTTGGACTCTCAGTGTCACACACACACACACACACACACACACACACACACCTCTCCATAGTTCAGACCATAAGCTCACTACACATTTCAGTGAGCTACTGCGAGACATATTCATGATTTATCAAAGATCAAATAATGATATTTACCCAAGAGGAGTCAGCAGATTAGGAAGCCTGAGTGTGTGGGAATGACTCATGATGGGGTTGTAAAACTGCAGCTGGGTACTTACTTGCCACACAGTTTAGTGGATTAAGGAGTGCCACAGTCACACTCGCTTAGGCGACTGTGTCAACAAGGGAAGCATCTCCCAAACCACTGGCTAAATCAATGCACCGCACGCTCTCTGGGACGCTTTAGAGGTTATGCAAATGAACGAGGCTGGGATGTGACATTTTGAAAGCCCTGGATGGATCACCCCTATTAGCAAAGGCTTTGACTGATCTTAAAAGGTACTTTCCTCTCTCGTGATGGAGGTTTATTCTCCTCTCTCTCTCACTCTTTCAACATGATTTGTGGTCAGCGGGGTCAGCGGTGAGTTCATATAAAACAAACACAGCCCCTGCTGTAGTGGAGCCCACCTGTGAAATGGAAGCACAGAGCAAAGAAGCTGTCAGGAAGCACGGAGCCGTTCACTGATTCTGTGTTGCATCACGCTGAACAAACGTGGCAAAGAAACCCGGGCTTACCGAAACCACGACTGCTCAGCGTTTCTATTAATCTCTTTGTTACACAGGAGCGATTCACGGGAATGTACGCAGCTACAGAGTGGACAGTTTCCCACAACAGCAATCTGAAGCAATAATTACTCATACGGCGAATTATCACACATCATAAAATGAGGACAGAATGTCACATTCCCTCTCCCCATTAAAAGGTGAATATTGTTTGCGCAGCGTCCAAGTGACACGCTAACCTTCATATAAATTGGTTGCAGCACTTAACTGATGAGATGACAATAACCAAAAAAAAGCACATTATTACAGATGAGGCTGCAATTATCTGCTTAAAAGTCCTTAAACAAAATAATTGAGAGAAGAATGGGGAGGTTGATTGAATTGTGACATACACCAGCACTCAATTAGAGCAGGAATGTAAAATCACTGATGTTACCTGCAATTACCACTGTGGTTTCCCGCAAATTATTACATTATTACAATTTTCTTTTTAAACAGACAGGGAGAGTTTGCGACATAGAGAGTCAACTTCCATTTACCACGAGGCAGTTATGAATCTGATAACAGTTCATAATAAAAAAAAAAAATTACTCCCAACTTTTGAATTGATAATCATTTAAGAGTTACAACCCCAATTCCCCAAAAGTTTGAGAACATAAATAAAATAGATTTATTAAAAATGTGTTAATCCTTTTTGACATTTCTTTTATAGAAAGCTATGCAAATGTTAAATGTCAAATTTAATGTTAAATCTGATAAAAGTACATATTTTGGGAATAAATCCACTAAAATTTGATGCAAGTTTTAGTTTTTTTAGGTTTTACACAGTGTCACAACGTTTTGGGAATTGGGGTTGTTCCCATTTCAGTTGTATTTAAGTCATAAATTAGCGAAAATAAAGTAATCTGTAATTGGATGGCCATATGTACAATATCTGTACCTATGCACCATCCACCCCATTTATTAAATCCACTTCACTTCCTCATTTCTTGTCGTCATAATTACTAAGGCCACTAGAGGTCACCAACCAACAAGAACATAAATTAATCATTTTGAGCTGCATGTCCCTGTTCACAAAACTGCAGGATATCTATGAATTACAGTGGGTTATATCCTTTATTAGGTATAGCTACAAACAAAGTGAATGAAAACAGCTTATCAGTGTTGTCAGCTCCACTCTAAATGTGTTGCATATACCAATCTAATCATACTAAACTGAGCATGATAAGACTGTAGAGGGTGGTTATAATAAATGCCCCGAAAAATTGCATTACATAAATAGTCAGACACCAGATTTCCAATTATGTGAAATGTTGTATTTGTCATCCAGGCAGGTCCCTTATATGGCTCCCTCAAGCATTAAAAGGAATATACTGCCAAGGGAAGCTTCCTCTATTGTTCAGGCCAGGCACACAGCCCACTGATACAATCTGATTATTAATTTCCAAATATTTAGCCCGGGCAGGCAATCACAGCAGTGAAGGGATGTGATCGTCCTTGATGATGGACAGGGATGTCAGGCATCCAAGGGTGCCAATACCGAAGGAAATTTTTCAGGTTTTGAAGTGGACTTAAAACACTGACTGAAAGGCATGAATTGTCATCAACCCAGTGCCATGGATGCAGTCAGAAGCAGACAAGCTGCTCAAATATTCAGAATACAAACATGATTATCCTAACTGCAAAATTACCAGATTTCCCACATAATGCTCACATTTCATTGTTTATTCATTATTAATGCTTGATTAGCTGCTATTTAACACCACATGGCTAATCTTGTGCTAAATGTACTTTTGAAAACCTTTAAACACTTAAAACACATGAATGTTTTCTAAATTTGTTTTTAGGTAAGTAATATTAGCTATCATTATTTTTTTTTATGCCTAAATTCAGGCCAGTAACTCGCCTTCTGCTGCTCCAAGCGTAACCCCCCGCTGTTAAAATTATGTGTTTCTGCATTTCAGTGTGTCAGCAGTGATCCTTAACCAACATTAGAGCTGGATAGCATAATAACACATTATCAATACTAAACAAATCCTTTACAAGTAAGAGCTTTTACAGATGGCTAAGTCTTCATTATGATGTATCTTCTGGTCTCTGTGTTAAAGACAGGAAAATCATGGGAATGGGAGCAGAAAGTTCAGCGATAAAAACTCAGAAGTCATTCATAAATACCAAGGGACATGACTAGTTTCTGCAGAGAACAAAGAGAGAGGAGTCACTCGGGATTTCCTGATTCTTGTCACAAAGGACTACAGTCATGAATATTTAAAGTGGTGCCACCAGATGAAAAGTCTAAAGGTGTGACAGGTAAAATCAAGGTCACATGAGCAAAGTTTCTATCAACGCTTCCCTGCATATCCCACTCAAATGACCATGTACAGTCTTTTTTATTTCAAAGGCAAATCACTGCATAGTTCAGATGTTACCAAATAAGCTTTCTGTTCTATGTGCACCAAAATATAACCCTGTTCAGATGAGACACATCGCTGCTGACACCAACATTTAATATCATGCATCTACAAGGGTGTGCAGGTACTTGTGTTTGGATTTTGTGATCTATATCACTTCCACTGTTGAAACTGGTCCATGCAGATTAATTACGTGTATGGTACGACACCTACAAAAAGATGCTCGTTGCTATCCTGCTATCATAACCTCATAAAGGGGCCAGTAACAGCATGAGTCATCATGGTTTTCTTTGGACTGAATCTTTTGCTCAAATGGAGATTTGACTTTTTGTTTAGATTTTTTCTCTTTAAAAAAAAAAAAATATATATATATATATATATATATTATGACCGAGTCTGCATTGATGACATGTTGTCCTGTTATGTCTTTGTTGAACAAATTATTGCCTTAATCCAATTAACTGGACAACTGCGTTCTTGTGTGTCCCTCAAAAGTGCATGTTCTCTATACCACGAGTAACAGAGAGCCGTATGATTATCCATCTTGTTCTTCTTGTTGCTCACAGTGAAAATGTAAGAGGTCAAATGGTTAAGCTGTGCATTTTACTGTCTTCACGGTAGGGCTTTTCAAAATTGCTTCATATATTGCTCTTGTTTTTCACGTTCAAATCTGCGGTGTATGTGTTGAGGGAAATTGTACTTAAGTAGAGGATTCAGGGAAACATACTTAGTTACATTATTCCACTGGAATCCTCGCTGATCTGAGGGTCTATACTGACCCGATCATGACTGCAACATGGACAAATGGACAGCATCACCATAGGCTGCTTGCCTGAGTAAACTTACCTGACCTTCTCATTGAGCATTGTGTTGTGTATTATTTACCCTGACTTAAATAATGACAGAACCGGCCTGCGAAGAGTATCTTCAGGTCAGGAGAGCTGCCTCGCCTACTCCAGTCTTTTATTGCTAAGGAGCATAATTGAAGCAGTTGGGGCAATTCTTTGATCAAGGGCATTTAGGAGGCCGATGTCGGGGGAGCTGAGAGCGCTTCTTATTAGACTCCCGTACCCGAATAATTTCCAGCAAAGATTCAAACTACTGACCTTGTGGAAAGCTCACTTCTATATCCATTAGAACGCTGCATTGCCAAAAAAAATGATGACAACTACAGACACTCCACTTAGTGTTGTAACATGATGTGCCGCGATATGTGAAAAGGGAATTTTCATTTTTCATCCACCATTCATAAATACATCCTCATGTCTCCATTGCGTATTTCACTAGAGGACAATGAAGTCATATCGAGGCATGTCACACAAATCTCTATTGGCAGTGTCTGACATCTAATCCAATCTTGTCCGTCCTCCATTTCATTTCACTGCTGGTTTAACAGACTATTATGCTTTTAGCATTGCTGCTTCCGGTGCACAGACCCCAACTGTATCTTATTGGGTGACTTCTCATCTGGGCCGGATACTTGGTTTGCCATGGCTATGGATGTCAGGATGCCCCATAAACCTTCAATGAGTCATTTATTTTGTCTGTCCAGATCAAAGCTTTTCAAGGACTCCAATGGACTGTTACAAGGTGCAACAGTCTTCTCCTGAAACGGCATGAAAGAAAGGAAGATCGGACAGATTCATTGCTAATGTGTCATTAGTTGCTAAGAAATGCCATGTAAACAGTGTCATCATGTGCACAGCATGCGAGGAAAATTTCTCCGCATGTGAATGTTTCATTATTCCTTTTTTTCCGGTAGCGTATGTATCTGTGTTGAACAAAAAAAAAAAATGTTCTGAGTCGTCTCTTTATTCCGATATTCTCATCTCTTGCTTCAGGCAAAGACAGCAATACACCAAATGTACACCCACATGCATCATTTCAACAGCATCTCCTTTGGTGACAAGTCCATTCCCACAAGCATTATCCAATGTAACATCACACTCCAAAATAGCAAGACTGTTAAAGGAGAGAGTAATATAGAAATGTAACAGCACAGATTTTAATTGCCCGTCATCAGATCTACTTAATCACATTTACAAAACCCTTTCTTCCTCTTTCTCCTGTTCCCACACAGCCTGCATGAAAGCCTTTAACGTGAAGCCATTTTTTGCTAACTGTAATGATTAATACTGCGCTGCAATGTGGACTATAATTTTAGTATTATTTATTGATTTCAGTCAGGAGCCTTTAGCTCTGGGTGACATATGAGGCTTTGCAACCTGTGCTGCAATGCAATACCTGTGCTACACAGATGATGAAGTCATGCATTCAAAATCACATTAGCATGGCTTTGACCAGTTTTACATAACGCATCCCTGGATACTGTGGCTCCCACAGGGACGTGAATAAAGCATAAGGCCTTATGCAGTATCTTCCTGTGTTCTAAATATCCCCTCTCAACTTTTTATAAATGTGCAGTATTTATCATTTGGAATTCTACCACAAAAAGCCTCTGTGTATCACTGGGGGAAGGAGAGGGAAATGGCAAAGGGAGTACTGGAATAAATTATTCGCAGACAAATCTTTTATTCCAACACAGAGCACAGAAAACAACTGTGCCAGCTCCCCCAGTAATTCAAGAGGTACTTTTCGTTTGTTCTTCCCTTTGTTTTCCGCGCGAATGTGGAAATAGAAGTTGCTAAATAAGGCCCCTCCCATTTCCCAACTCCCCTACGAGCTTCTTCTGTCTTTCTTTTTCACTTTGGCACCCTCTGTTAAGCAATAGATCATTACCTGTTGTCTGTTTTCAGTAACTTGTACCTCCGAGTCGGGTCTATAACTTAAATTGCTGGTGACAAAGTCCACACTGAGCTGGCAGGAGCGTCCCCTCCAGTGTTTATTAAGTGTGCCAATTGAATAAATTACCTGTGCTAGACACATAATTGAGTTGACCTTATGAAATAACAAGAGGGAAGGCTCTGATGTGGCACAATGGGTAGCACACCTTCCTCCCCCCAACATGACCCTCTCTCTCATTGTTTGGAAGGAATCCCTCTTATTAGGACTTCATTACTGCCACGTTATCAATATTTCATCCCCTTTCTCTCCAGCTGCTTTGGTTACAGGGAAGATGATAGTGAGAGCAGAGAAAAAGACTTGGTCAAAGGAACGAGATGGAGGGAAAGGGAAAGGAAGCTCTTTCATCATGCATCACTGAATGGGAATGTTGACGCAAACGTGGCTCGTGGATAGAGTATCATATAATGATTCACCCAAGCATATTCATGTGCATTCTCATCAGAGCAAGTTTTTAAGTTTGCATGATGAGAGGAGCTTCCAAACAAGACGGCCTGTTTCCAAAGCCTTGTTGGAAGTCAAAAGAGTCACATTTACAGCCTTGAAGAGTTCTCACAAGAGAAACTACAATAACATAGGTAACATCACATTATTATGAGCTGTATTTTTCAGTTTCTTGCTCTAACTTAGCACTGTATTATACACAACTGCATTAATTTACAATATATAAATTCAAGTTTTTAAAAGAACACCTATGCAGTATTTGCAAAGTGTTTCAAACTTTTTTCCAGCACCGGTCCAGGGATTCAAACTGTAGCCTTTCACTCACAAGCCAGTCTTGTCTAACCTTTAGCTTGATGCCTCCTTTCCTGAGTGCCGAGGCTCAAAAGAACTGGATTATTGCACGAGAGGAGGACTGCACCGCGAGCAGCTTCTGGGTATAGCGCTACAAGTCTTAGAGCAACATTCTGTTCTTTAGTAAAGCCTGTTCACTCTGCCAGCTCAGTTTCTTGATCATGTTGAGTGTTGCGTCAATCTGAGAGGTACTGCAGTTTCTCCAGGAATGTTTCAAGGCCTGCCTTGTTCCTACACCTGAGGTTCAAGTGCATGCTTGAATTATTGATGCCCCATAGGTGCGTACAGTACGGTAAATGATGCATGGCCCGCGTCTACTCATCCACACTGAGTTGCAGACTGTATTTATAAGAAATCTTCACTGCTGGATGGTTTATATTTTTCTCCATTGGATGGTATGAATCACCACTATGGTTTGTTTAATCATCAAATTTAAAGGTAAAATAATTATCCACAGTCTGTGTACAGAAGAAGGAGGAATTGCATCATTTTTGCAGCCTTCACCAGCCAAAGTACTGCATTGATGCAGATGTTTTGTACAACATCAAAATGTGTTTACTTGTGTATGTGTCTCTTTCTCTACACTGCTCTGTGTATGTGTGGCTCCTGAACTGCGTCTATGCACTGCATGCATGTGTGTGTGTGTATGTGTGTGTGTGTGAGAGAGAGAGAGAGAGAGAGAGAAGGAGAGAGAGCGAGATCTTGAGATACCTGGCATCACTGCTGCCTCTGTTTGTTTGGCTCGGGGCTTTCAGACTGTCAGCGCGAGGGCTGTGTAGTGAAACAAAACATGCTGTCATCTCCGTAACAAGTCTAGCCGCCGGGATTCAACACACACACCTCAGTGAGACAAGATGCCATGGCACAGTCTCTCCCTCTCCGCATTCTGGCTCCAGCAGTTGACACTAAGGACCACAGCCGCTCTGGGGATATTGGAAAGCTATGAAACACTCTTTCTGTTGGCGTGTTTCTCCTCTGTATTTCTTTAAGCTTCATGCAGCTCAGTCATTTTTATACAACCGCATCGCACAAGGCAAATGTGACAAGATGCTAATAGTTTATCTACTTGGGAAGTAAGAGGGAGTTCACTCAGACTGATATGATTTGGAGACAAACGTGATCATCTGCAAGGAGGTTAAAAAGCCTTCTCTCTCTCTCTGAATTGTTTCTGTTCCCCTGCAATTCTGAGCCAACTTTCATGTTGTTTGTCTTTGCCCATCTGTTTTCTAAACGCCATGCTCCTAGAGGCACATCAGCCCTGGTCTGTAAGCTGTTACAGACGGGAAGTCAAGCGCCTCTTTCAATTACTCTCTTATTGGTTTAGACCTCCCTCTGGACAGGCCAGGCCCAGTGTCAATCCTGCTCGTAATGAGAGGAGATCTCTCCCCATGGAGGAAGTGTCTCTTCGGGTTTGCGTTATGTGTCCTCGTTCTCTAACCCGACAAATGGGAAGCGCAGGGGGTGGGGGCTGTGGGTTTCAGTACATGTGTGCATTGAATGTGATAAAATGTGTTTTTTTGTGCATCCCTTATCTTTCCTCCGCATTTGACATTTTCCGCAGTGAAAATCACTTCACACACGTATAATCTTTTTACAATCTCCGTCATCTATGTGACCAGCTAAGCACCGATGTTTGGAGCCACATTTGACATTTTGCTCAACAGAGCTGGCTGCCCTTTTGCCTGCCAGCTAGTTGTCTACTGTAGCTAGCCAGTGTAATAACACATAACACCCAAACCTCTCTCCCAACTAAACTTTTTTTGCTCTTCCCCGGGGATTTTGGGAGTGTGTTATGTTTTATGTCTGTGTGTGCGTGTGTGTGAGTGTGTGTTTGCATTTCCCAGTCAGACAGCTGTACACCAGCCCAGTGTGAAGGTCAGGGTACAGGCCGACTAGCAGCAGGAGATGTCACACCAGGACAGGCCATGGCAGCCATGCACAAAATTGCCTCAACAGATCACAGACCTCCGCCCATCTGCTGTGACGCCAGATTGGGGGGTTGCAGAAGGTTGAATTCAGTGGTTGAGCTAATAGCCCTCAGTGAGATTCACCACAGTAGCATGGAGCGATTTGTAAATGAAGTGTTTGTTCCCTTGGAGATTTGTGGATTAATGAAACACTATTGAAATGCTCTGACTGTTATTGAGGTTGCACTTCCAGCACAGAGCAATTGGATAATGGCGGTCAGTCACTCATTACTCTTCATCTGGTCTTGAATATTTTTATTTTCTGTGAGTAATTAAGCAATCTAGCAATCCAGGCTGATTATCATGAGATATTGGGCCCCTAAACACAGACATGCAACAGGCCCCACAATCTCTCCAACACAGGAGGAAGATTTTATCGTTGTTTAGCCTCTTTTTCTTTAGGTTTTAAATGGGCTTTCTGTGGTATGTCTGCTACTATATATCTTACTTACTTTATCAACCAATAAAGTAATAATTTGCTCATACTCTGTGACATATAGTCAATTAAAAAAAACTGTACAAAAGCAGTTTATTCTATGTTCAAAGGGGCCTATGTTAAAATTTTGTAAATTGCTTATTTGTTGCCTTTGTTTTTTTGTTTTTTTCCCTTTCTTGCAGTCATTTTGTGCCCCTTTAAATTTACTGTGTGTCTCTTTGTAGACATAGTATTCACTCTTTTTGCATTTGCTTTTTGTCTTTTATAGTCGTTTTGCATTGAGTCTCTTTATGCGTCTTTGTGTCTCTTTTTTATCGTCAGTGTGTAGTTGTTTTATTGTCTTTAAGTGTCTCTTTGTAGTTGTTTTTCTCCTTCTTTTGACTCTTTGAGTGACATTCTGCAGGTCATGGCTGAGGAGGGGTCTGAGACGTTGGGCACCTGGCCCATTCAGTAATCCATCAGCGCTGTCAGGTTGTAATATAGCTTTCTGGCCAGATGTGATGAGATGATGACCTACGTTGTTGCTAGGCAGCGTCCCAGTTTAGAGATACCTGGTAGCTCAGCTTTGCCATCCACATGGTCTAACAATGAAAAAACATGTCTTGCCAACTTTGATATCATAAATATGTTCACCTGGCAGCCTGCATTGCACCACCACCTGTGATGCTGGTGGAATAACAGCCAGAGATCTCAAGATAAACACAAAAATATTGCTAGTCTGTCAATAAGAAATGGCTTCGGAAAGAGACCGGCAAATAAAGATGTGCTTTTGTTTTCTGGGGCTGCTGAAGTGCACAAACACACCTCAAAAGCACAAGAAGTACTGTAGTCGCAAAGTGTTGCAACAGAAGTGGGAGGAAAATATAATTCAGCAGCACACCATCCACTCTCTAGGAACCTGACAGAGTCAGAAATGTGTAAACACCAACATCATCCCGCACATGCATCACAACAAAGATTTGGCGAGACTGAAGACACGGAGAATGAAGTGACAAGTGCAGTGCAGTGACTAAGTTTCTGCGTCAAAGTTTAATTACATTCTCATAGTGTGGAAATTACAAAAGTGCTGACCTCTGGGAGAATTTGATGGCTTGCAGTCACACTGCATAGAATATGTATTATTATTATTATATACAGCTTTGAGATTGGTTGGGGGCTGAACTGAAAGTCTGTGAGCAAGCGCCTTTCTGTCTGCAGTTTCTATTTCTGTTTCCGTTCCTTGTGGCTGATGTGTCCCATCTTGGAGGAGTCAATCTTCCTCACAAAGGAGGAGCCTGCCTTCCCCGGGGACATCGTTTATTCATGTATCAGATTTATTTTTTGCTGCCATGGCCTCCCAGGATTCACACCGCATTTATTACAGGGGGGTAATGAAAATTGAATTCATATGGCGAAGCCCCACATGCATTGTGTGACTTGGGTGCAATGTGAAGGTCTCCTCCCTCCACTATAGCGGCTGTAACCACAGTTCCGAAGTAGAGATAGAAATTTGCAGTTGAAAAAAAACCTTGAAAGTTTTCAAGGAGAAAATGGTGTCAATTTGAAGTTTCAAAAAAAAAAAAAAAAAGAATATTTAAGGATGGAAAGTTTGTTTTTGTTACTGATTCTTTCGTTGTTGCAGTTTGCTACAGGGAGAAATTCAGCTGCCGGTAGGACTGAGGAGTAAAATCTCAGCTTCTCTTTCTGTAAAAGGGTAGAACATCAGCATGAAACAACTGATTGCATAGATGCAACTGCCATTTTATATTCATCTTATTCCAAACAATGCTATGCACACATAAAACCCCTGTAAAGAAAAATACATCTTCAGCTGACAGGACAATCTTCACTCTAGGGCCGTGGATCCATACTAGATACTCAGTCTTAAGCGTTTACTATGTGAGAAAATAAAGTGCACTCGCAGATGTCCGCTCGAAATGAGCTTCATTTTCAAGTGTGCTATTGATTGACGCTATTGTTCCACAACACAGTATACAAAGGAAACAGAGGAGCTGTTCACAGCTGGAGAGAATACAACAAATTGTTAAAAGTGGCGAGACAGCTCCAGGAACATCTCTGGAAGCCAAAATTAAAGTAATACATCTGAGCAAACATCATTTCCTTTGTCTTTGTTCTGTTTAATTGGCAGGATCTTTCTAAAATAGGAGTTTGATTGGCATTCGTCTGTACATGCCTTCTTTCATTTCCTGTTAGCACTAAATGGAGAACTACAATCATTTACTGCAAACTAACAGCAACACGGACAATAAGTCGACCTCTGAAGTTTAAAGCACACAATTATTAATCCATTAAATGCACATACAGAGACCTCAAAAGTGAGTTACTCCACAAACTATGTGAGACTCCTCCGCATGAGGTAGAACAACTTTTTAGGTATAGAAATGTGAAATAAGATGGATTAATAATTATGGCTTGGTAAGCGAAGTTATATACTGTTCCCCACTGTGGGAAAAATAAAGGAATATCTCATCTTATCTTATATATACCATAAATATATCAGTTTGCAGAGGTGGAATGTAGTTAAGTACATTTACTCAAGTACAAGTTTGCAGTTCCTTACTCGAGTATTTCCACTTTATGTTCCTTATTTACTTTTACTTCACTACATTTAAGGCAAATATTGTATTATTGCACTGCAGTTTTTTTATGACAGTATATTAAGTAGTTAAAACTACTATAAATGTGAAAATTTGGTCATTTTTCTTCAGCAGAACATTGTTTCCCTATAGTCATGACTGGAAAAACCTTATGTACAATGTACGTATAAAACCAATGTTTTCCTCTTCCTGTTTTTTGACTGAAAGTAAACATCCACAGAGCCTCTCCTTTATTTCCCCCTCCTAAAATGCTCCATTCAGGTGTGAACTTCCTTGCAGTGTGAATTGAAAGTGAGGAGTGAAAAATCTCATGTTTCCAAAAAGTTACAAATAAAGACAGAAGAGAGAAAATAAACTGTCGCCATTTTTTTTTCCACAAACGTAGGTGGGTGTAGTCTGTATGTGGCGTAAATGTATCAGTTAGCCAACTCCATCCTGTTTGCTCTCCCCTGTTGATGAATATCATCATAGAAAACCCAGTGTTTACATTTGGCTCCTTTATTGCCAACATTTTATCAATGCAAGGAAACATTTTTGCCGTTCATACTAAATCAGCCGTCCGTCACCCTGCCTGCTTGTGCCAGGCCCGCGTGCTGATGCAGCCTCATGCTCAGCAGCCCGGCGGCCCCATCCCCCCACCCATGAACCAGCCCTACCCCCAACCGAAGGAGGTGAGCAGCGTTGTGTCAAGTACAGTCTTTCTATTGATGTCATTCAATCCATTCATTTAAACTGAAGATATTAAAGTATGATTTTTTTTATACTGTTAAGAGGGTTTTCCATTCATTTTAAGCATTAAAATTATATTTAGGTGATAAAAGATGAGGCCTTTAGAGCATTTCCTATCAGTTTCAGCCTTGGATCAAATGCCATTGTGTGCATCATGTTGCATGTCTGTTTTATTTTTACAGCTCTCTGTCAGAAAACATCGTTTCGTAATTAAACGGGTCGATCGGGTTCTGGGGGTGTGGTTGGAGCAGTTGTGCAGGGTTGTGTGGGTGGGGCCCGTTGTGATATCTCTTCATGGAGCCCAAATTAAATTGCGATTGAACTGCGAGGGTAGCAGTTGCTATTAGCAACAGTGTGTTGAACTGAACCGAACTGCTGGTGATGGAAAAAAATAAAGTGCAGTTATTATAAAAACCTAAACTGTTTTTTGCATCATAACAGTGAGTTTTTATTCGAGCAAACAGCTCCTTAACACTCAATTAGTCAGGATTTTAACATAAAATACATAATTGTGTCTCTTCTATTTAGCGGTAAAATAAATATAGGTTGGTGAGAACATATATTTTACATATCTGGATTTTTTTTTGGTCTTTTGGGGACGACGTGATTGGATGGATGGCTGCTGGATTGACTTACAAACTGAATTATTCATTTGTTTATTTATGGGCTTAGATGAACACTTTGAAATGATTATTTATAGTGACATTCCAGCAAATTCACAGAGGACCGGCACGCTTAACTCGAAACTTTTCAAACATAAACTGAATGCAAGCACGCTCGCTGATATGAAGTCAGCATGCACAGATTAAAATAAACAGACTCAGAATATAGTGAGGCAGCTCCACACTGGGACAGGGAGTCAGGAAGCTTCGGTCTCTTTATTCTGCGGAGTGTTCATCTCCCCCCGCTTCATCTTCATCCCTTCCTGTTCGACTCACCCTGATCGTTTGTCTCCTTTACCTTGAGTATATTTTCCCTTCATCTGTCTCTGCAATGCCTTCTGCCGCTTGGTCTGCCTGACAGGTTGGCCTTTTTAAATGACCGTTTGTCATTGTGGGAGGCGTCAAGTTGCTCTCCTGAGCCGTTTGCCCTCAAGTATGAGGCAAAAAGGACAAGGGAAGGAAGGAGGAAGAAGGGGGAGTGGTGGGATGAAGAGAGAGGAGGAGATGGAAAGGGTGACTCGGGGAAAGGAAGTGCGATTTGAAGAGAGAAAATAAATCCTCCCTTCGCTTTAAATGACTGTGTGAGAGAGCATTTTTCGCGGCTGATCCAACACCAAATTATGAAAGGTAATCTCTGGTGTGAGTGTGGGACACAGTGATAACTTGGGCAGGTGGAGAGGAATCCTACATCCTTAAGACCAGGAGTAGAGCCAGCTGATTTTATCAAACGTGGCTGATGAGGCCTTTGCTGTCGGCGGTTTTCGCTCCCTCTCTATCTGTGCCCCCCTCCTCTCTCTCTCATTCTCTCATTTCTGTCTTACAAGCTCACTGGGCCTAGCCTGCTGACATGCTTCAGCACGACCACTAAGCACATCTCTACTGTCGGGTCTAGAGTTCACAGTGCTGACAGTGCCAATTCATTAGTGTCCACTGACGCACAGCCAAACTCTAAGTCATAATGCCACAAGGCATTACATTTTACTTTTTTTTTCTTTCCTTTTTTTTCCCCCTCCCGTTTGGTCTGTGCGAAGGAGCGATTAAAAAAACAACGGGCTCCATTCCTTCACACCAAGATCCTAAATCAATTAGATGGAGAGTGAATGGAAATGACAGGAAACTCACACGAGCATGTGAAGCCACAACCAGAAAAAAACACACACAGGCTCATTTATGTGTGGCTGGCTTCCTCTGAGCCTTTTCAACACTTTAATTAAATTGGATCTGCCTCCTAATTATTCTAATTGATAAATTATAACTTGATTATGTCACATTAAGGCTCTGTAAATCTAAAATGCTCATTTGCTTGACAAATACTGCAATGTCTACCGCGCATTTGAAGTGAACATGGGATGGCCTCGGCCGTACCGAGGGGAATGTGCAGAGCATCGAAGATCCCCATTTATTTTCACTTGCTGCTCAGGGTTGGGCGATTATTTGTCTCCTTTAATCACTAGGAGCTCAGTCAATTAGAGCTCTTTTCATTTTATTTCAATAACTAATCTGGGAATTGGGGTCCAGACTCTAACACACAGGCTGTAATTATATTCAAAATATATTGCCGCACTTTTTCTTCGCGTTCACTTGTGGCTGGGAAATGGCAGGACCCAGGGGCTGTTTTGCTGGAATGGCTCCTCTTTGAACCACATCAGATAGAGCGTGATGATGTTAGATTTGCTGAATAGAAAACAGGCTCCTGGAGAGGGAATTGTTTAACGTGATGAAGATATCAATACATGTGAATGGAAATCTGTGAAGTCAGGAGGAAAGCAACCCAGGGGAATGAAAGAGATAATCAGCGGCTTAATCCACAACCGATTAGCAGTGTAGCAAGAGGAGGTGGGTCAGGACAGGCACCAGGAACATGTTGGCACTGTTGCAGCACACTTTAGCTTTAGCACCAGACTTGTGATGAAGTATAATGAGTGTTAAAGTCCGCAAATATAAATTCATCACATTCTAACTCCATGCTCCATATAACGTGAATCATGTTTTCAGTCGTGTGTATATCTGTCCATCTGTCTGCAGCTAATCTCTCATATTACCAGGCCATTCAGCCTAATATTTGTTTTAGACATTCATGACGGTCCACAAGATCTCATGTTTTGATTCAAGATGTTTCAATAGCTTCTTTAATTTATTTAAATCAGCAGGAAAGAAGTAGTTGATTTTTAGTTGTTAGCAGATGGTGGGCAGCAGACTTAGCTGTTGGCTACATTACAGAGCTAACAAAGCTAACTGTTAATTCGGCCGGTTGTGTCATATTTCCATTACAATACATTTATTCATGCAAACTGTTCACCAACCATCTTACATTTTCCCTTTTTTTTTAATCATGTCTTTGTGTTACCTGAACATAACCAAGCATGTCTTTGTTTGAATTAAAAACAATGTGTTCAATGTGTGCAATCAGAACAGGCTGCAGCATTTCAGGACGATTCTGTGGTTTGCAGATATGCAGAATGCCAACATTTATTCTGTGGACCTAGTATGTTGTCTCCTGCAAAACACCAATTTAAAATAAGAATTCAATGAACAATAAGCTTTCCCAAGGCGCCTGCTCGACTTGCAGCCACCTTTGACCCACATCATGACCCAATGCATGAACTCCACGGTCTGCAGCCATCAGCAGCACATATAGAGAAATCTGTGTGGGTTGCAAATGTATGTGTGTGTGTCAAGGAAAAACAACACTGAGAGAAACATGCGGTGAGAAGCAGTTAGGTGGGTTATGAACCCACTGAGACCTCATTAACTAGGGAGCTTTCACCACTTTGTGTCATCCGGCAGCATCAGCTGTCTGATGCAGAGGCCAGTACAAGTGGATGACCACACTGTAATTTTAGTTATTTTAACTTCAGTTCAGTCAGAATCACTCTCATTATGCCGTAGCTGCAGCTGAATTTGCAGTAGTGGCTCAGTTTGAAGCAAAATAAAACCCTCCAGGGGAACAGAGCCAGCAGGAGTAATAATGTTGCACATAACAGGGTGCTCTATGGTAGATATATATATTTTAACTCTTGGTGCATCTTAATTTATCTCCTAAAATCAATCTAAATGTTAGTGTAGTGTGGTTTAGTGTGCTTGCAGTTCTGCTTCAGCTCCTGGTTAGTGAAAAGCAGTCAGTGACGTAATGATGCTTATAAGCTAGTTTGTCATGTGAATAACTATGATTCAGCTCATGATTTCCTTACATGGATGACACAAATCACCCCATGTTCCTGCATGATCAAGCTTCATTAGCATAGGATTGGATGAAAATGAAACATATCACAGTCAAGTTTATACTTGTCGCAAGAGGTTGACCTACTGTGGATATCGAAGGAATTAGTTATCATTGACAGTTTGTGTCCCATGATCTGCAGCGCAAAAATAGATCTACTGAACATGATCATGCAGTATGATGCTTTTAAGAACCTTTCCTCAGAAATATTTTAACCTTGATATCATGCCAATATGTTTAAGGTTATAAGCACTATAAGAAGTTAAAGGATAAGCATTTCCACCTTGGACTTGAAGCGTACCAACGACAATCTCTAAATCATATCATAAGCCACATTTACATCAAAGAAGAAGCAACTTCTAAAGGTGACATTTTAAAAGGTCGCATCAAAGAAAATAGCTTTCCCTCCACTGTTTTCAAGTGAATCAATAAAGCTGCATGTACAGACTATCGCCAGGTGATGGCAGTGTAATGTGTTGCTCGAGGCTAATTCTACCATCAGCAAATAGTAGAAGAAGAGATTACAAGAAACAATGAACAACAAATAAGAGGTTGGTTATTGGACATCTTTAGCCACCCACAAGAGAAAAAGCAGAGGATCCATCAATTGGATTGGACAACTTGAGTGTGTGAGCTAAATGTTTGCTACGTCAAAACTTGGAAAACTTGGAAAAGCATTTTCATTTCCTGTTTTCCAATTTGTATAGTTATGTTTAGGAAACTCAAAGCACCTGGTTAAGGTTAATGAGTGTGTGTTTGGAAAAAGCCGTTAATGAAAACCCTCCTATAAAGGTCACATGACCTGACCAGAAAATTAGACCTTCTCAGAACTGAATCGTGTGCCAATTCTTGATCATTTTACTTGTCAGAACTCAAAGGTTATTATTGTTTCCAGTGGATGAAAGTATCCTTTCCTGCTCAAATTAAGCAGAGTTAAATTTGAGGATAAATAAACTCACCAGTGCATACTGAAGACTGTGATGGAAACTTTGATCTGACACTGAAAGTTGAACGAACTGAATGTGTTGTGTGAGTCATCACTGACTTCATCTATGTTTCCATTTCATGTTCAGTCTCTGAGGAAAATTGTTTTTTCCTTGTTTTGTTTTTTTTGTTTGTTTGTTTTTTCGAAGAGGGTGGTTTCCATAATTATTCCTTTTGCAGATTTACTGAAGTGTCAGTAAATCAGCAGTGAACAAAGTGATTGCTCAGGATTCGGCGGAGTGTCGAGCTCGCGGTTATGGCATTTTTCATGTATGGCGTCTGTTAACGTGCAGTGGAAAGATGCCTTGATGCTAATTCCATCAGTGAAGTGATGAATTCAAATCAAGGAAATCAAACGCCTCCACAGAGGCTCGATTCGGCCTGTTCTTCCCTAAGCTCGCGCTGACAGCATAAATCTCACTTGGTGGAGTTTAAGGCCAAGGACAATATTGAATAACCAACCGCAGCAGAGTGACAGTTTGATCTACCGTGAACATGATACAGCTGTAACCACGCTATTCATCTTCTCACTCTGTCAGTGTATTAAGATGCAAGGTGTGTTTCCCATGCCCCGGTAAATAAGCTTTTATTGCATCGAAGCCTCAGGGACTCATCAGAATATTTAAAATCTTTGGATGAATACACTGATTTAGTAGCTTTGAACATTCCCCTCAGGGTGCCGATGAGAATTTATAAGAGTCGATTCTGTTGATCATCATTAATCTTTGAAATGACAGAAAAGAGATGTCGGATGATGGAGGGGAAAGAAGAATGTCCATTAGGGTTAAATTATAATTAATATGTAAAGAAAGGAGTTTTTCAAGAGAAAATATTTATATTTTTGAACTTTCAAATCTACCCAGAATGCTAATGAAAAAGAAAAGTGCTTTAACATGATGGAATCATCACAATAGCGGGGCAGTTTCCAGAGATGGTTCATTTTACATTTTAGTTTTAAATTTTGAAAGCAAAGTTGGTGTTAGAATCCCAATGTTCTGCACTCTGGCAAAATATCAAAAATGAATCTTCCAGGCAAGGTGGGTTCAAAGCAATATCAAAACCTCAATCTATCATCAGTACCTTATATCTCTGACAAACCCACATGAACTGAGGTGGATATTGATCATGATACCGGCACACACTGTAAACCTGTGTGAGGTCAAGAAAAAAGCTCCCTCAGAGGGACCTCCAATTCCCACAATCCCCAGTTAACCCGAACATCAGCACAAAGTGAGGCATCTCTCAAGGTCAGAGGAGACGCCTCTACCTACATAAATCATGAGAGGAGTCATCACAAGAAAAAACTCGAATGCCCATAAGCGTCACTCAGCCTCCGTGTGTAAGCATTTTTTTTCTCTGTGGTTTTTCACAAAGGCATCCATCAGATTTTTCTTCTTGCTTTTCTTTTTCTGTTTTTCATGATTCATCTGTTTCTTCTTCATGTTTGTTGCAGGCTATCCAGTAAACGTTCCTCTGCAGACCTTCGCGCACAGATGTTTCTCTCCTTTTATCATCTCTCCGCGTTTGTGCTTTATTAAAACCCCTCTGCGTGATTATTCACCTCGCCTCGAGGAGCGAGCCACTGCCATTAATGTCTGGGTGATCATTCTGATATTTACTGAAGAAAGATGCTGATGTGAAATATACGTTGTGTAGATCGTTTCAGCTTCATTCAGATCATTTCAATACGTTTATGTTCTTGAGTGCCAAGTTGTAATGTCATCATTCTTTGAGTAATTACGCCCACGCATGTCTGAGCTTTAAATGCAGTCTTATCTAGTTGCAAAAGTCCCCCTCAAGGACAGAATCACGTCTTTTAAATGAGGACATACTGTATGATAACAGCATCTATACCATATACAGAATAAAACTGCTGCTATTTATTGCCATCGAATTACATGAAAAGACCAAAGAGTTTTCTGCGCCAATGAAAATCTGCATCCCCTTGTGCTTTTACAGTAAACCGTGTACGCCTCTGTTGCATGTTACACTTGCATGTGAGTCCATGTGTGTACGGCTCTCACACAGCAGTTGTTACTTAAATTGCCCTGCAGCATTGTCGCTGCCACCTGCCTGTTCCCCTCAGGTTACACTGTTAGCTATGTACTCACCGTTGGCATGTTAGGGCTGCATGCAGTGGCGTTAGCATCATTAGCTGCTAGCCACCAAGTCAGCCACAATCATGTTAATAGTCCTGTTCATGCAGAGGCTGTTCTCTGATATCTGCATACAGCCACTTTAAACAGGGCATGGCTGTAACTCTCCTACCAAAAGTTGTTTCAATGAAAGAATCTTTACGTTTTTTTAAAAAGAGCTTGATGGAAACAATTGGACAAAGCTTTGAAAATTAAATTTAATCTTTAGGCTGGCTTTAGGTGTGTGGGTTGTTGTTGTTGGGTTTTTTTGTTGTTGTTGTTTTTGCTTTTGTGAAAAGTTAACTATTAAGGAGCTAAGCAGGAAATGGAAAGGCTTTTTATGAAATAATTTCACATGACTGATCAGCTATGTCTCTGCTGCTGGACAAGAAGAGCTGACGTAAAAGAACATTTATAAGTTGCTTAACTAAATCTGTTTCCTAAAGACGCCTCTACTATATCCTGACAGATTAGCCTGCAGCAACACATTACACTACCAACTACCAGCGCTGAGAAATAATACAGAAAAATGCAATTATTTGCAAATACATTGCAGCCTACTTTAAATTAAGGTGTATGTCCAGGGAAATTAGCTATATCAGGCTTGGTTGAACAGATTATATTTGTGTTAATTCCATGCTGATTTGGGTATAAATGAAACAAGCAGCAGATCACCATACCAAACATGATGCATCATAGTAAAGTCATACCTCTTTAAACAGGCCTAAAACCAGGTCGTTACATTAAAGGATGTTAGATTTGAGCTTCTATGTCTTGCTTCTCTTCTCTTTCCTGCAACAAGCGTTCACTCATCTGCAAGCTGCAGTCTAAGTTTCTCACAAAGGCCCATTAGCGTTTCTTTATCACGAGTCTTTGATGCACCTTTTGAGAGAAACGGCTAATTAAATAGTCGATACCTCTTGCAATTCCTGGAAATTTGCTTATTATTGATCCAGCCTCCATCTCTCCTGCTGTGAACCAGATGCATTTCTCTATTGATCCCGCATCAGACTGTGCAGTGTACCGGCACAGTATTTTTAAATCTCAGGCTATTACGTATTGATTGTGAAAAACTTTTCATTTTTGCTTCAAAATACATACAAGTTTAGTTTGAAGGGGAGTCATTTTCAGCTCAAAAGCAATACCAGACTCACAGGGGCGTTAATTGTTACACTCATAATGAAAAATGTTTCTGTTAATTTATCCCAGGTAGTACCGCAGTGTTCCTGTGCTCCATTCGAACAAAGGGCATTCTTGGCTTGCTTGATCCTTTTTAATAACTCCTTTCCTCTGTCATTGCCAACATCATCATTTTTCTGAGGGTGTTTGAAATGTTCCAAGTCAACAGCCACCTCAGTGTTAATTCATGCCTGATTTACAAGATTTCTATATATGGCTCCTACTTCAAGGTACACCCTTTGCGGTTTTTGATACAGAGGTGCTTTGTTGTTAGGAAACGGGGAAAAAAAGACCAAAAAACAAAAACAGAAGTCTATTTCTGTCGAGCGACAACCCTCTGCAGTCTCGTGGATGTCAGAAGTTGAATTTACAAGACAAAGGCGGTGAGTGCACTGTCGACATGCTGCAACTCTCTCTTGACAGATGGATGAGAAATAAACGGCAGCAGCTCAAAAGCAAACGCACTCCCTGTAAGCCGAAGTAAGACGTCTGGCAAGATGTCCACTATTTCTAAATGACAGTCTGGGCTTTGTCACTTTATTCTTTTTGAAGTATCTGATGGCCATGTATTTATTGAATCTTTGTTTTTTGTTCTATTTTCTTTATTCACCCTATTTGAAGTGCACTAGTGTGCTGCAGCCTTTATTTCACACATAAATTTCTACATATTAGCCACAAAAACAACTGCATTACTTATTAATCTTACATTAATAAGGTGTAAGAAGCTTTTACAAGGTTATTCAAGCTTCCTCAAACACATTCAGGGCATTTTACTTGAAGCATTCTGATTATAATTAGTCATTGATCTTCAAATGCACATTTTTCAAGAGCGCATTGACCTTGAACTACGGCAGAAATTCCACTTTTCATATATATACACTTCCCCCCTTTTCCCTATTAATTCAGCATACTGTTGAACCGCAGAGTTAACATAGAGGAGTTGAACTTGTGTATATAAGAAAAGTCCCTGTGTATGAATATGTAATGAAGTTTTACCGAGCCTCAGCCATGATTATGACTTATGAATATGCATACTTTAAATCTGGGAGACTTCCACGCTGTTTGGGAATTTTCCAGGCGAAGGATGTCGAGCATCCCACTGTTGCTACACCAGGGTAACTGACGGAGAAACGCTCCTAATATATTCATAAGGAAACAAGAAAGGCATTGTCAGGGAGGCTGCATGTACGTTAATGTGTCTTCCTGGCGTCCGTATCAGCGGGTGGTCACACAATGCAGGAAACTCACAGATATTTTAATTATTATTTATGATTACAGATCTGCAGCCTGCTCACAGATATGGCTGTAATATTAAGATGCAGCTATAGGTTTCTGTCCTCGATGCCCAGGCTGCTGACAGGCAGACTTCACTGTAAATCCATGTCCCTGTGCATGTTTATGCTTCAGATTTGTATCCCACGCAGATGAGATGTCACACATGTGGAATGAGAGTGTTGCTTGATAAATAGCAATGCAGCACTGTGCCATCATACTGTTTCTCATATATTTTTCTTTGTTGTTTCAGTTGTTTTCGTGCCACATCCTTTGCCCTGTATTGTTTTGTTTAATCCCTGCTGAGTGTAGTTCCATATCATATCACATATTTTGCAACCCAAAAATGGCTATAACGTGACTACATGACGATTCTGGATTTTATTTTTAAAGGTCCAGGTTGCAGAAATTACAAAAATAAACACTTTTCTCACTTACCACTGGAGTTGTGTAGCCATGGAAATAGTTTCAGCTCCATGTGCCAAAAATTTGGAGATATCTGACTCTGAGATTTCTGCAGATTTAACTGAGGTAAATGCAGCATGAATACGTTTTGAGGGGAAATTAGGACACACACCATGTTCTTTGTCAAAATCCACAAAATGAACCAAGATGACCTTCCATCTTTCACCATCCATCACAAGGTTTTAATACGCAAACTCTGGTCCGGATCCTGACACAGGCAGCATCTGATCTGGACCTGGACCTGAAACAGGTAAATTATTTACAAATCTTACATTTTTGAGCATTTCTGTTCTCAACAGTGCAGTATTTCTTGGCTTTACAGCACTGGTTTAGTGGCCCAAGAGACCCATAGACCGTGCATTGTAAATCATCTCAGGTGATGCTACTCAGCCAGTCAAATCTGTGCATTCTGATCCGTATTGCGGCGCTGAGTCATTGATGGAGATACAGATAGATACACACACGCAGGAGGGAGAGGAGAGGAGAGACAACGGTGGGAGAAATAAGTGATTCAGAGAAAAGTAATTTCACATGCTGAGCTCAAAAAAGAGAAGACATGAGAAATAAAAACTTGAACAAGAATGGACAGACTGCATGTCCATTGTTCCCACAGGCAGCTCAAAGCGTATATGTCTCACGTCAGGCGGCAGTGTGAGGCGGGGCTGGCTGAGGATGTCAACCCCATTGTTAAAAATTAACAAATCACACACAGAGGAAAAGTGATTTTGTTTGTGGCTCTCACAGTATTTAACCAACACTTATTCCCTGAATGAACTCTTTCAATTGGAACTACTTTCTACTAAAGAAATAGTCCCTATGAAGATGATTAACAGGGACTCGTTCATGCCCCTGTTTCATTTATTCACTACTTTCTATATAGTAAGTGATAGTTTTTGGTGTTTTGAAGGCATTATATAGATTATTAAATTCACCAGTAAAATACACATTATGAATGTCTCATTAAGAAATGTCTCTGCATGATAGGAATCTACAATACTTTGATGAATTTGGGGTTTTTTCCCTTAAGTTTGCGTGTTTTGACTCTAACAAATAAGGCTATATCAAGGTTAATCTCTGTTTCTATCAAAACAAAGGTCATAACTTTTGTTTCTTTCCTTTTACACACAGAAATCCACATCATAGTGCTGTGGCTTGCAGCCTGCATTCGTTTTCCCTCTCTCCCTCTCTTTCTCTCTCTCTCTCTGCATATATGAGTGAGAGACTCTGGCTGATACTGTGCCCAGGTGATGAATGACCAACAGTGGATAAAGTACACAGCAATAACCTCCAGGCGATCCGGAGCACACTCTGGTACGGGCCAGCAAATTTATCATTCAATTGTCAGAGGATTTTTATCAAGTATGTTTTCTCTAGTGTCTTCTGATTTATTTTACAATTTATAAAAGTCACACCCAGTCAGCATTCGACAAGTGTCGGTGCAGCCAATACACAGCAGACGTATGTGAGGCAGACGCAGGGAAATATTCCAGGAACGGATCCAAAATGTAACGGTGACCCCTGAACAACAATAGGACGTGGCATTTTTTGCAATTTCTTTTAATTTAGCAAACAGTTGCATTGTTAAACCAGAGCACAACAGAGGAGCATGAGTGGTGCTGAGGCCAACAGTATGCTACAAACTAAACAGATGACCTCGCTCTCTCTCCTCTCTCCGCTCAGACGAGTGGAGTGCGTGGGTTTGGGCGGCGTGGTGTAGGAGGCACAAACCCTGCTGAGCCCCGTGGGCTACGCACACTCATCAGCACATGGAGTGCACTTCGCTATCTTGAACAGAATATACATGCTCCCCCATTACACAAATGGGTCTACAGCAGTGGAAAAGTTGTCTCAGCAAACGGCTTGTTTATTTCTCTCAAACAGCCTAATTGTTAATCATTTTCTTTTTAATTGTGGTGGCGGGCCTGGCCTCTCAATCTGCAGTGGCAGGCCTCCCAAGGCTCGCCCCGGCGTTAATGTGATGTTCAGGCTCACGCGTTTAGTCTTGCAGCAGCAGCCTGTCCCCCAGCAGCCACTGAGCACAGCGTGAAGGCAGCCCTTGAGGGACATTACCAGGCCAGCCTCTCGGATGCGTAATATGTAAGCTGCTTCTCAGGGAGCCTGCTTCTCTGCCTTGCCCTGTTCTCGCATCTCTCTCTGGGGGCTTGGCAGTGCCCATGTGGGGGTGGCAGTGATTGATGATGCCCACTTCGTTTAACACACTGTGGAAACCCAGCAGCAGATGGAGATCTACAGATGCATGCTTTGGTGCAAAGCTACACAAACCCAGGTCTTGAGGAAGTAAGCGTTGCTACACTGTGTCAGTGTGCTGATTTACAAGTGCACTAGATCATGTTGCCATCTCTCCTAATCTAGATCATCCTGCTGAACATGTATCATCCAATATGGCACATGACAGCAGAGGGGTAACTAATGATTCAAAGCACTATATCACTCTTAAAGGCATAAGACATGGAGCTGTTTAAATATTCCTCTGCAACTGGTTTTCTACCCATTTTAAATGCATTAAGGATGAAATGTAATGGATGAGTGTTATGCCTGCATGAATGTTCCTATTATGCAGTTATTGGACCATTATCACTGTGTTCATGTGCTGCAGTGTGGTGCCATGTCCGGAGAAATTGCATTTGTGCTGCAGGTTACCAATTGTTCATTCTGAAGAAATTTCAACTCCCCATTTTCCTCCACCAGCTTGATTTGACGTATTAATCTTATCAACTTTACAAGAGTGCAGATGTGAATAACTTAAACATCCCAAAGTTATTTTCATGCAAAGGGGAGAAGAGGGTAGGAGGAAGTTATTTGTCGGTCTGGTGAAGTGGGAGGAAGTTCCATTTAATTGGATTTTGATGTGCCCCGTTGTCATGGCACCCAGATCCCATCCGTACACATGAACTTACATGTGGGTCTGTGTGTAAGTGTGTGTATGTAAGTCAGAGGAGCCAGTGAGAGACAAGGTGGAAGAGAAATGGAGACAGAAAGACAGACCGGGAAACAAAAGAGGGAAGAATTATCTGACACAGGAAATGAGCTTCTATAAAGAGCGTTTAGTGATGGAGGTATAGCCAGCGATATTGATTGAGAGAAATAAATGTGTTTGGCCATTTGTCACACTGGGCTCAGGCTACAGCTGGTTAAGTGGCCACGGATCCCTTCACCAGTGGCAAGTGAAATCGCAGCCAAGAGGTTTAGTGCATGTGTAATGAAGGGACACAAAGTCCATCTGCATCTCAGTCTGCTTTGATGCTTTGATGTGGCATGTGCTCTATCTCGATTTATCTCCAAAGGCGACTCTATAAAACCCCAGATTAGCAAGACACACGCGTCATTTGTCTGTGCTGGGTGTGGAGCGCAAAAACACAGAAGCCCTGAGCATAGAGTATATATTTTTAATTAACCGGTGGAGATAAACATTCCTATTTTAGGCAACAATTTGAAAATGAAGCCATTAAGACAGGTATTACTGCTCAGAGTGCTTTCCTTCCTCGGATAGGAAGATTTTGGTGATGGCAATGGAAAAAAGTGCTAGTAGGTAGGAAGTGCTTTTCTTAATGGCACAGCATTGATAGTTCCCATTCAGTTTCCATGTTATGATTCATATTTCTTAGCAGCAGTCTAGTTCAGTGGGAGGTAAAGGAACAATTCTATCAAGGCTACTTTGGCCCAAAAATAATTTTCCTAAAGTTTATGCTCCCTAAAATAACTTACTGCACCTTATCTATGTGAACTTTGCCACTACAAAGGTGTTTTCACATGCTTTTACTAAAGTCTGTGCACTTATGCTGGACGAGCCAAATTTGGTACATCACAAAATCCAAAAGCTGATCACTTTATTATATTCAAAAGCCAAAAAACTATGAACTACCTGCTTCTTGCTGGTTTTGGTGCAGGAAGGACTCCTAATATAAGTCTTTCTTTAGGCACAATGGCTGCACTGCTCTTTCACTGGTCAACCTAGCAGAAGCAGCAGTTCCAGGGTTTTGTTGTTATTGCTGGTTGTTTTTGTTGCTTAAACTGATTTTATCTTTAGTTTGTGGACAGCAAAACAATCTTGAAACACAATCACTGACATATTAAGTTGTTGTTGCTTATTGGTTAGCCAAACGTTGCTTATATTAATGCATATGCAGTTGTTTCTGGTCACCTGACACATTTCAGTGTAACATTCTAATCATATCTATTATATGTCTGTTCTGATCGCAAACAACTACAGAGAAACAAAATCATGTTCTACAGCTGCACCATGCTCACCAGCTACCAGCTATCTGTATCTGTCTGCTGTTTGGATTAAACGGGGCAGGTAAAATATGGCGATATTTGAGCTTTAACTCTGAAGTAAAACAGTGATGCTGCAGGCTGTTCAACCAAAACAACGAGCTAAAAGACACTAAAAAGCTCTGAGGGGGGCTGCTAGTGAGTGATGGCTTCTGTGTCTGTTGGTTTTGTTGCTACAAGCTCCTTTTATTTCATATTACGCATAGAAATTTGATCCATTGTTGTTAGAGAAATATTGATCCGTGCAGCTCTAAATAATAAATATGAGAAAAAGTATGAGGCAAAAGACGTACAATAAATAAATATAAAAATAAAATCAGATATACTGCGGTTCTAAATGAAATCAGTCAATGAAATATTAATCATTTCCCCTCCCAGATTCTTCCAGCATGTGGGGAAATCTATAACTTTCATGTTTGCTTTTCTTTTTTTTTGCTTGTCTAATCTGTATGCCATGTAGCGAAAAAGGAAGACAGGCTTTTAATTTGAACCGCTACAGTTACATTTATTTGATTTCTTTCTTTTTTTTATTACATGTTTGTGTGTTAACAGGAAGCTGAACTCACCAGAACACCGATGTTAACAGAGCATGAGGGGAGGTAAATGCCATCATCGCTGTGGGAAAAAAAAAACAAAAAAAACAGCAGAAGTAACTGATTCACTCTTCAAACACTGTGTTGAATTAATTGCCGGTCCCAGGCCACAGAAACAGAGTCATTAGTCTATAAATCCGGCCAGTTGCCAAGGATGTTAAGAGTGACATAAGGCAAGATTAACCATCCATCCTCAGAAGTACCAAACTGAGTCACAGTTGAGTGTGAATGTAAACACTAATATTGACATGGGGAGCTCTTGTAGCTTAACTGTGCACCAGGGAGCTTTAGCCAATCCACTCACACACTCACAGAGGAAGAGAAAGACACTTCTTTTTGAGGACGGCTTACATCAGGAAAACAAGCGCACCCTACTTTTGTTAGCTGTTTGATTTCGAGAGGTGTTCCCAAAGCAGAGTACACACTCCTAAAATAATTTACAGGAGACATAATTTAGGAAAACAGTGCTGTTTGTATGAAGGAGAGGATAATAGAGGAGGCTTAAAAGAGACAAAATGAGTGTGACTGCGTTAAATAATGGACTGTTCATGGTGATGACTGGCTATGCGCCATATCACGTTCATAATATATAATTTCATGTGTTTGGATGGTATCAGTAATGGTCAAATTTCACCAACATGCACGTTATTTATTTTAATTTTTTATTTTTATTATTATTATTTTATTTTATTATTAATAATTTTATTATAATTTATAATTTATTTATAATATAAATAAATTAAATTAAATATAAAATGTATTATAATTTTTTATTTTATAATTTATATTTATTGTCCTGGGATATTTTACTTCTATCCTACAACATTTACTTTATTCTTGTACTTTCTACTCTATTACAATTATTTGAAAGCTTAAATTCAAACTTGCTTTTACAAAAAAAAAAAAATCTGTGCATACATCTCACAGCAAAGACAAAATAAGCTTTAATTTTAAATTTAACGACACAAATTATCCACTTGTAAAGCTGCAACAATTAGTCGATTAACTGACTTGTCAATGGACAGAAAATCAACCAGCAACTCTTTTAATAATTACATCACGTTTTCTTATATTAAATCATTAAAATCTGTTTATAGCACATTATATGTTTATATGGACTTAAAAGCACTGAATTTGAATATGTTATAATAATACTAACAACACGCAGAGTCTGACAATGAACATATTGTTAATTCTCGTAGTTTTAAATACTTTACTATAATATCACACAATATAATGGTAAAAAATAAGTCATATGTCAGGCAAATCATATCCCTGTGTAAGTACTTCATCATTTGCCAAAAGCATAAGACAGTTAAGGAGTGGGAAGTAGGATTTTACAGTGTTATGTGAAAATTATACCACATTATAGGTATCTTTTTTACGACATAATGCTTAAGCTTAATAGAAAGTGTTACTTAATTGCTTTAATAAAGGTTTTGTTGTTTCAGCTTCCAAAATGGGGACATTTACTGTTTTTTCTTTTAATATTTTCAATAAATATTTAATAATTTTGAGGTTTAGTTACTTAAAATTGTAATGCTGTCACTTTGGCCAGTGGGTAATTGAAATTTTAAATTGTAATAACCAGCACATGAAAAGATAATGGCAAAAAAATCACTATGACTGACTAATCATTAATTAACAGGGATTTTTTACTGCTTTCAGTAATTTTACTTTTAATAATTTAGTCATAATTTCCTCCTTACAAATTATGACCAAAGCAACATTTTCAATGCACGGCAGTATTTTTACAATACTGAGTAATATAAATACTTCTACTGGGATAAAAAAAAAAAAACACTCCCTCCATCACCAGCAGATATCAAAAATAGATAAGGAAGCACCTCAGTGTTGCGTGTGAGCCCTTAGATCCCACAACAGTGCTGACGAAAATCTGGAGCATCCAAATTTAGTCGAACGAAATCCAGGGTTAATCACCCAGGATGCAACGCACACACTCAAACATCTGTTAGATAAGAGAGAGCACGGTGGCTTGCATGGAAAATTCATTTGCTTCTCAAATAAATAGGGAGGGGAGCAGTGAAATTACTTTCCAATCTCTGAGTGGAGGAGAAACATTAATTCAGTGTTTTGACCAAACTAAAAATGATGTCGGAGGGGAAACACACAAAAAAAGAAAAAAGAAAAA
>JAOWBC010001592.1:15955052-15969512 GCA_028566105.1 Hypoplectrus providencianus
GAAACATTAATTCAGTGTTTTGACCAAACTAAAAATGATGTCGGAGGGGAAACACACAAAAAAAGAAAAAAGAAAAAAAGAAAAAGAAGGGGGAGCACACTGATGCTGTCCACAGGGCTGCCTGCTTTAAAACAGCAAGTGTTTTAAAAATGCATAAGCTATTATTCCAAATGGTCCGGCTTCTCATTACTCGTTTGCTTCAGAGAAATTAATTGCTATACATGCAAAATCTTAATTGTATTTGGTGCTGAACAAAAATCACACACAGGTTTGGCTTGGCTGGAATGAGCTGGGCTGTGCAAATGTTGTAGATATTAACCCGCATCAGCTGCTGGCCGAGAGAGCTAAAGGGCCTCATAAAAACCTCAAATATTTGGACTCCGAATCTCCATGGCATGGTATAAGATATGGTGACACGGTGGATCAACCTTGCTCTCAACAAAGCTTTGTTTTGCCTCTGGAGGATTGGAGGTTTCTATCTCAGCAGACTCTATTCTACTCCATTCGACTCGACTCCTTCCTTTCTACCTGACACAGCGTTGTAAACAGCTACATGAAAGTGCTGCTCTCTAACGAGGAGTTTTCCTGGCTGCTAGATTGTGAGTAAAAATCTTTTGGCTGGATGCCTGTTAAGCTCCTGCTAATTGTCAGGGAGGAGGGTTACCTTGAAAAACACTCTTTAACTCTCACATCACATTAAGTCGAACCAATACAGAGAAGTGAAGAGAGAATGAAACAGACACAAAAAGAGAGGGAGAGAGAGACTTAAGACGGGATCCTATGGGAAGATCCCTGGCCCATTCATCTTTAATGTATCTCAACTTGTGCTCCGAGGCTCTGAGGACTGACAATGGAGAACAGACGGAACGAAAGAAGAATGGGAAAGGGAAAGATAGAATTTGGAAGGAGAAAAGAGAGGACGAGGGGGCAGCTTACCGGGGAATAGGAGTAGACTGTGAATGATTGATGAGCAGACAGGGCTGTTGGGTGTGTTCGCCAAGCAATAAAAATGGACTAATCCATCCTTTTCACTCCCTGAGGATCATAGCGCCATAGCCATCACTGAGCTAGTGATTTTGGAACTTTCCAGTCTGTTCACTGACCAGTTTTTAAGGAGCAAAAAACAGCGGAAGGAGTTTGTGCCAAATGGTATCCGGCCCACTGGAGTCTCTCCATCACTTTCCTTTTTCCAATCTCGTCTTTTTTCCATTGCCATCACCCTTTCCCCTGCTATCTGTCTATCCTTTTGTCTTTCTGTACCTGCCTCTCTGACTGTTGCTTGGTTAATTTGTCTGGATCAATCTGTTCTCCCCCCCCAAAATGTCCACACTCATCTCCTGTGTCATTTCCCCCTTGACCACCCACTCTCACCAGTGTAATTTTCCCTCCAAACTCACCTTCATTCATGCTGCATCCTGATTACCCTTTTCTCCCTCTTGTTACTATTTTTCCCACCAGCTGCCGATGGTTTTTTTTTTGCTAAACACAGAGTGACCCCTGTTGGCGGAGAGCGTAGCTACAGGCAGTAACGGCACATCTTTCTCTTCTCTGGGGGACACCAACCGTGAAATCAGCCTGGCATTGGCTACACTGTGACAGACCCTCTGTCTCGGGGCCATATTTGCCCCCTGCTCTCCCGCCTCACTTGGGAAGTAGCACCAGTCAGCAGGTGGGGTTAGTCTCCTTGCTTCAGAGGACTCCACAGTGTTTCCTCCTTCTCTTTTATAGCACTTGTACAGCCGAATGAGTCTTTAAAGGCTCCACGGTAAATCTTGAAGCTGGCAATCAATGCTTGCTTGTGTTTTTCTTTTTGTCTCGGGATAATGTCTCCACTGCAGAATTCTTTACTTAAAAGAGGAGCTACGACATCATGTAAACATTCAAAATTAATCCTCAGGAGAAGGAGTAGTAAAATGTATTGGTAAGATGTAGTTAAAAGTAGAAAATAAAGTACTTGTTACGAACAATTGCTCATTTCAGGGTGTTTGACATTATAAATATCATATTATTATTATTATTATTGTTGTTGTTGTTATTATCATGTACGCAGCAGTTCTACTGATGTACCTGCTATAATATAGTTTATTTTAACTCCTCTATACACTATTGTATAGTTTTATTTATATCTACACATCAAGTTACAATTAACTAAGTTCACATCATCCTTTTACAAGTCTAAGTATTTGCTACATACTGAACTGTTTCTTGTGTCTGACGCTGCAGGCATAAAAACTGTCTCTTAGTACGCCTTGTATTGTGTATTGTTCTTCAAACAAATCCAAACAGATTACTCCACATTTGCAGAAGAAACAACTGAGTGACTCATCCATTCTGAGACACTTTAGCTTCCTGAGAAGGAAAGTTGATATTATTGTATTTATCCCGCCGTTGCTCTTGGAAGTCAAAACAGAGAGAAGTGAATCATCTTAAATTTGCTAAAACGCTTAAGTTATGACACAGCCAGCTGAGATTTCCTTTTGAAATGTGGAGTGCAGTGTGCCGGGCTGTCTGCAGTAAGTGAAGTGTAATTGGGTTTCAGTGCAGAAAAATGTCCTGAGTTTGACTTCAACTTTAATTTGCTGCAGAGTGAAAATAATGAATAAGACGTATGCAGATGGGAACGTCAATATGAACTGTGCTTCCTCTTTGCTTTCATCACTCACTAAAGGCATCATGACATTGCCGATTTTGTTCGAGGGATTCAGCAAAGGAGAGAAACAGATGTATGCCTGAAACAGGTGACGAGAGATTTTGTGAGGAGCTCAGGATGCGTTTCATGAAATCATGTACAGTTGATGTATAAGGGAGGGAATGATGTAAAGTTAAGTTGGCCTCATGCAGGAAGAGATATTTAAACAAATTTCTTCTTATTTCTGTTTTTTGTTATCCATGATTTGTTCTTATTTTCTTAACACAGTTTGGTTAGTTTCACTTTTTCTCTTAGTTGAGAGAAAAGTGTTTGGAGTGGTTGAGAGCACCTTTATCCAACATTATCAGCCCTTTACATTTACATATATATTATTTATTCAATTAAAAATCCTCTCCTTGCTGGACACATGCACACCAGGACATGATATATAATGAAGTGACTTCTTATTGCACATATTTAGTTTGACAAGACAAAGCTGAGGTTGGATTTAGGTGTCCTGGTCCTTTTATCACTTCCTCCTTCGCTTCTGTAATAATTACTATCACCACTAGAGGTAAGCACCCAATAATAAACATTACTGTGGCAGCCAGTTTACCAGACTGAAAACAGCCTTCTGACTAGACCTCTCTGGTCCAGATTATACCCTCTTTTAGGTTTTTATAAATAGGGTAATATGGTTTCTGAGCGTGAGTGGGGCAGTGTTGTTGAGTCACCAATTTTTGAGTTAGAGTCAGTCTCAAGTCCAGGTCCAAGTCACCAAGAAGAGTAGGAGTGGAGTCATACATACCTGAATTCAAGTCCAAGTCCCAATCGTTGAGACCAAGTCATAGACCCCAAGAAGAGTCAGAGTCGAGTCATCAATACCTGAGTTTGAGTGTTCAAGTCTGAGTCCGAAAGTAACTAAAAAGAGTCCAAAAAAGGAGTCCAAAAAGCATGAATATCATAAAATCAAATTTAAAATTGTATTATAGTTTATTATAAATAAGATTATAATATAGTTTCTAAATGTGTTTTTAGTGTATGAATACTTACATACTGTATTTCTTGTACTGACACCTCACCTCCCACCATCAGTCACACTCTGCTCAGACAACATATTTGACTGGCCCTCCTCACACTCTCAATTACCTCACATGATTTATGTGAAACTTCATTTGATGAGACTGACCCTTCGCCCCAGCCAGAGAGAAGACTGACTTATAAAAGTCAACCACGAGATTTTGATTCAGGGAGATCCTCGTGATTAAAAGTTAATTGTTGAAATGTGTCAAGGTGGCTTGTTTAATTATGGCGAACGAGGCATTTATTTGGGCTCCAACTGAAAATAGCGCTGCGGGTAACTAGCAGCGCGAGGCTCGCCTGTGTGGATGCAGCGCTGCTTTATTTACTTTGCAGAAGTCACAGTGATGACCCCTGGGGAAGATAATTAAGGTGGAATCAACATTTCATGCCGAACGTGATGAGCATATCAAGGCAATTATGCTCTCCAGAAAAGGGACGGGGAGCTTGAAGCAGGAGAAAATGCTGATAACCGGTGTTCCGCAGGTTAAAATAGTGAGGAATAACAGACAGTTTTGAGTATTCCGATGCGGCTTATCCCCAGGCAGCTGCTTACACGGGATAATTAGGTCCAATGTAGTAGCTGGAGGAGGTAGCTGGTGGAGTGGGAGTGCACGGATTCAATCAGCCTGTATTTTCTCCCGTATTGTTAAGCACTTGAGCTATTCCCCACTCTGTTAGCCAGTTCCCCCCCTGCTGTCACTGGGGAACCAACAGAATGCTCTTCCCATCTCTTTTTGGATTTGTCGGGCACATATTAATCGCCATTGATTTATGTGTCAGGTCATAGTCTTCCATTAGAAATAATATATTCCATCTTTTCCACCGTATTCGAGAATAAGAGAAGTCACGAAGAGCTTTCTTTGCCTCCCGCAAAGTTTGAACTGGGTCATGATAAAGACCCTGCGGGCCATTTCTCTTTGCATAAGTATTCCTTTCATGGCATGCCAGTTACACAGCAGATACTCGAGCAAAGTTCATTTTCATATGAACTACTGCCCCTTTTCTCTCCTTGTAAACAGAAAAAAAAAGTGCATTGGACTGTAAGTCAATAAGGACACAGCAACATTTAAGCACAATATGAAACTCAACCAATGACAGACCTGCAGATCTGACAGTGGCGCCACCTGCAGGTAGTGAGTAGTGTGACTGAGAGGTTGGGCTGCAAAACTGTTGCAAAACTGAAAAAAAAAATGTCAGTTTCACTTTGCCAGAGTCCAAGGCGATGTCTTTAAATATCTTGTTTTGCTTCAACACAAGCCCAAACCCAAGGACAGGTTTCTAATTATAAAAACAGAGAAAAGCAGAAAATCTGTTATACTGGAGAAGCTGGAATGAAGCTGGTGCAAGATTCATTCTGGCAAATTTTCTTTTTAAATACTGAACCAAAATATTTTCTGCTGAATACTTGGAATATTTCAAGTTGTTTTGCTTGCCTTTTCCACATCCTCTGTCATCTGTGCTCATACGCCACTTATCTTAACACCAAATTTGCACCATGACATATTATCATTATGTATGAGCACATGAGATGGAATTTTGTAAGTGACAATCATGTGTGAACTATGATAATGGCACCTTTACATCTGCATGATATCAGTTAGTTTGAAGAGGGAAAGAGAACATTTCCTGAAAACATTTTTGTAAAGAAAAGTATGAATGAAGTTATATCTGGTGTTGAATAACTGAACTCCATAAATAGCCGTTATTAAAACCTTGTACACAGCCGCTGTTTATAAGTAGGACTGTTAACTCTGGACAGGCGACTATTTCTCTTTATTTAGCTCCCATATCTGAGCAGTTTAATGCTTCAAACTTAATGTTATTCCCAGTTCATGCATATCTGGACATGGGGGGAAAAATGATAAATCCCATCATATAAATAGAACCAATCATAAGAGTGCTGTTTTGCATGTTTCATTGGCATTAAAACACAAACACACACTCGCACATACTCATTCAACATAATTGCAAAGCTAAATTATGGCAGTCATGGGGAAATAAGAATTATTTTATGTGTGCTGTTCTCATTTCACGCCTGATGGACTCTCACCTTTAACCGGGAATGTGCACGTCCCGCGATGCAGTTTTCAGGCGCGGGCCTTCTAATAAAAGAATAATGGAAGCATTCTCCCTTTTTAATTGGACATTGTTAGAGTGACATATCAATCCTGCAGTAGAGATGCCCTTTCCATGTATACTGTAATTGAAACGTTCCCTATTTCCCTCTCTCCATCCCACTATACAGGAGATTGAGACTGCTTATGTCTTCAAATCTGGACCGCCTGCTCGGTTGTTTATTGTTGACTCTGCTTTACTGAGCATCACATCATCATATCACTTCATATTTTATTCGTTTTCTGACTAATATCTTGGCGTTCGTGTGATTTACTCTCTCTTTCTCTGTTCCGGGGTATAAATTATTCGTGCGTAGACACACACTAATGTGCAATTCCCTTTGTATTCTCATTGATATTAGCAATACTATTACTATTAGTGATTCATCCGCCTTCATAGTATTTGTTTTCTGCAATTTTACATTCCACAAGCTCTGATTCCCATTAGCATTTTTGCAATTATCCAAAAATTCTATTAAAGTTCTTGGCAATGAAATGACAAGAAATGATCACCCTATTAAGCCCCGGAGCTAAAAACAACATAATGTGCACAATATTGTATGGTAATAATTTTCATTAGGGAGAAAAAAAACTGTGAATTACTACCTGTGTTTAACCACTCAAAATTCCATTTCAGGTATTCATGGCATGAGGCTGACAAGTGAGCTGAAGCCGAGCAAATAAAAACTGGCAGCCGCTGGATAAATGGCTGCATGTTTGAGTCATGATAAGGAAGAATTACATTTTTACACATCGCTGAGGAGAGGAAAACAAAGCCCGGTGTGGGGTTAAAAGCTCTTTAAACTGTTGGAAAATAACCTAGTCGGGGGAAGAAAAAAAAAAAACAAAAAGCATCATTCTCTCTTAGAGGTTTAAGCCTTTTCCTCAGTGGAAGATAGAAGTGATTTAATGCTCATCAAAAGCACACAGTATGGCCCCCAAAGCACACATAGTTAGAAGCATGATAGTGGTCCACAGAATGGGTGAGGTGCTGTATCAATCTTTTGGGGGGAGTCCCTAATGGAGCTATTAACGAGTCAGTTGTCATATCCAGAGAACTTCATTAATCATGACCAAAGGGATAATACTCCTTTATCTCACAGTGCAACTTCCACTTTCTGCTTTTTCTGTGTGATCAAACTTCAAGCTCCTTTATAGATTTCCATCCATCCATCCATCTGTCAGTCCGGCCATACATCCTGTCTGACTCATAGCCCACTTTGACCTGCTCATTGTCAAACTGAACTTTATACACCACTATAATTGAAACGGAAATCTGCAGGGAGAGTCATAAAGAAGCAAAAGGCTGCTGGCATTCACTGTCTGTGGTTACACGAACAAAAAATAATGCCCTCTAAAGTATTTGTGAGCAAGGTGGTGCAGCTTATTATGTTAGTTATATAGGTGTTTGTTATTAGGTGGTGACCCCTAGTGGCTGTAATAATTATGACAGGAGGAAAGGAGGAAGTGAGATGAATTTCTACAGTATAAAGACCGGGAAATCAAGAGTCGACCTTGTTGTTAGAAACCAACCAGAAAATGATTTTCCATATAAACATAGTCATCTTCCATGTTGTCTGTGTAACTTAACTTTGTCACCTGTACTTTCAGAAGTATTTGTTTATTTCTTTATAAACCTGATCTTTTGCCTTAACGCAAACAGTGTAAGAGACTTGCAGTTCTGACAGTAGCGCCACCTGCAGGTAGTGAGCTGTGTAACTGAAGGTTGTTTTTCTTTAAAAAGTAGTTTCTGGATGTGTCAGCTACAATGTGTGTAACTATTATGATTATTTTCATTATCGATAAATCTGTTGATAAACCTCAAGTAACTCATCTCTGAAAAACATAAGTAGATGTCAATTTCACCTTCCTGGATTCCAAGGCCATGTCTTAAAATGTCTGGTTTTGTTCAAAAACAAGTCCAAACCCCAAGGACATTCAGTTTATAATTATGTAAACAGAGAGAATCTGAAAATCTGGTATATTAGTGAAGCTGAAATAAAGCTGGTACCAGATTAATTCTGGCAAATATTCTTTTTAAAAATTGAACCAAAAGATTTTCCACTGAATTCTTGGAAGGTTTCAAAATGATTTGCTTGCCTTTTTCATGTTCTCTGTCCCCCGTGCTCCTAAGGCCTTTTCCTTAACACCAAAAATTGACATTTTCGACATATTTTCCCATTTTTGTTCATTTTTGACAAATTCCACGCTGTGTCACACTGTAAGAGACCTGTTTAAAACTGAAGAGAGCTGTTTTTAAGTGAACTGGAGTCTTTTGAACCTGCTGGTGAGAACACTTTGAATGAAAAGTCAAACTTATTAGTTATTAAAGGAGTCAGACAAAGCCAGAGCTAATACTACCAAGGGAGGGAAAATAAAATTAAAAAGATTTTAGTCTCCAAAATAGGAGGTAAATATCCCCTCTTCTGTAATTGTGAGCCATCCTATTTAAGTATTTCTTTATCTATGTTGTATTTCATTTGTACTTTCAGCTTTATTCTCATGGTTGCTATTTGTTTTGTTCCCTGATTTTCAGTGTTTTATTGTTACATTTGGTCCTCTGTTGCTTCATGTCCATTTTTTTTTGTTTGCTTGTTTGTTTGTTTTAGTAAAGGTCAAATTTACCAGAAGAAATGGAACCTCAAGCAGAAAACTAAATAAATAAATTGTTTCAACCAAACTTAAAACGTGAGATGTAGGATTACGCCAAAGAATTAAACAGATAAAAGTAATTTAATTCTTTCTGTTATATTCAGAGCTTAAATAATGAGTATAGCCATTTAAGTCAATCAACAGAAATGTAATAATCAGCTTTAATTAAGCAAAAGTGAAAGCTTCCAGCCTCTAAAATGTAAGAATTTGTTGTTGTTCTGGTCAAAATAAGACAGTGAATGAATTCACATTGGACATGAATGATAAACATGTTCTCGGTTTGTAGAGACAATATGACTAATTAGATAATACTGAAAATAATCAGCAGGTTAGCCAATAAAGAAAATAGTTTAGTTTCAGTTTGTTAGTAGTCAGAATTACAGCACAGATGCAGATTCAGTTTGGTTCTAAGGGCCACAAGGCCTACTGTACATTATCTGAGCCAGTTGGCAGCTTGGCTCCTGAGAGCCCACTCCCACTGGGTGTGAATCAGAAATCTAACAGCTAATGGCAACAGTCGCCCCATGGTAGCACTACTGACAGCAAACTAATGCCCACACATACAGAGTGGAGCACAAGAGCTGTCAACACCCCACCATGACCCTGTGGGTATAAACTGGCAAAAGAAAGAGAGAAAAATCAGCCCCCAGTTGAAATTGATGGCTGTTATTTCTTTCTCCAGCACCTCTTAAGCACACTTGAGCCTTTTTACCACTAAGGGTGGATTTTCCTCTTCAGTGTTTGTGTTATGGTAATTATAAAGGTCAGAGAAGGAAGGAGTTTATTATTATCAGCTCCGTAAACAAAACTCAAGCATTTATTCCTGGCTCTGACACATGCATCAGTAGAATTTAAAGTGCCTGCAGATGGGCGATAAATTAAATGAAAAGGAGAGGTTTTTCAATCATGCTCCGACTATCTTAGTGCTGCAGGACTCTGCTGGAGATATGGAACAACAGATATTTCCGTTCTGATGATGATGACTGGCAGATTGCAGTATATTTAGCCACTGGTGAATATCTGGTGACTATGAGGCCATAACATAATGATTCACATTATTTCCTTACTTAATTAGTCAAATGCGCTTCACGCTTTGCATTGAAGTGTTTGTTTTTGTAAAATGTCCTTTTTTTTTTTATTCCGGTTGGTGGTGATTTGGGGCAGATATTGACGATAGTGCATGACAGTTTCAAGCTTTGTCCTGAAATGTAGCTACTCCAGCTACTCAAATATTGTTTTTAAGCACATGTTGTTCATCTTTTAGGCCACTAGAGAGTTCAAATGAGATAACTTCATTTTATTGTCATTCATTAAGCTTCACTGCGTGATTGTGATTGTTGATTTTAATTTATAAGAAACATAACTGTAGCTCTTTTGCTTGGTATTACATGATAAGGATGTAAAGTCTGTAAAAAATGAAACTGTTCAGGGTCTTTTTGTGGCTCTGCAGAGAGAAAATGCCCCTGATGATCTCTGCTTTGGCACAGACTACAAATTTTGTAACAGAAATTGAAAAATTGGTGCCAGGTAGTTTGGAAGACACAGGCACGGTGGGTTGAATTAAATCCTGATTGGTTGCATTATGGGAATTTAAGTATCCAGTATTTATCCAAGTCACCTTATCCCAAAAAACACTGGTGGGCTTAAAAGGCTATTTTTTCTTTTTCTTTTTGTAATCGCTATAACAATAATATTTATCCCAGGAACCTATCGGACTATAATATCTGAATTTGTCTCTTTTGATTTTGATCATGCTGAAGTGCAAAACTCAATTCCTGGAGTGCACCCTTTAAACATCAAACTTTACTTTCCAAGTCCATAAAGCAAAATATCATCAAGCTTATGTATCTAACTCTATATCATTACAGCAGAAGGCATTAGAAGCTATCAGGATGTATTAAAGGGTTATTTAATTAACAACAAAGCGACCAACCCTGCAGGCCGAGCACTGACAACAGCGCCGAACAGCTGCACTCACCGAGATGAGCGGTATCTCCGGCGTTCAGCAGCACCAGCAAGCCGAATCACGTTTGTGTTATCAGTATATACAGACTAAACAGCAACACTGAGCACCGTCAGCAAAGAACAGGCGTCCTGAGGGGAACACACATCAAAGTAATCAGCCGCTCAATGCAAGAAGAGAGAACAGCTGTCACACCATAGAGCAATTTCACCTTTTTTTTACTCAGGAGAATGGAAAAGTTTTCTCTATTAACATTCATACAAACACCATTATTTATTTTGCCACAAAACATAATCCACCACCATGATAAACCAATGACAATGATACAATGTCATTTTTATGCTCGGCTCCCGCAGGCCATAACCTTCTTGATTAATAAAACGCTGGTACAAGTTCGGAGGCTTGACTTTGTAGCTGAAAGTGCAAAAAAAAAACAACAACAAAAAAACAAAACAACAGCAGCTCATTCCAAACGGAGCAAACAGGCATCAGCTTAATCCATCTTGAGCAGCACACATGGCAGAATGCGCGACCGTCATGATTTTCAATTTTGTTATTCTGTTGTTTTTTTTTTCAGCATTGCCTCACAGTGGAGATACTGTGTGACTGAATCACCGCAATATGAGCGAAGCACTTCAGCAGAAACTCCAGGTTCTTTCCCCGAGATCCCAGCAGAGAGTGCATTAATCATCACAGCCTCCCTTCTAAGTGAAGACAGAGAGCAACAGCTGGGGGAGAGGAGCTCGGCTTTAAACAGTACAGACTGCAGGAGGTTCAGCCATCACTTCTTGTTGTGGATTCTGACATCAATAGTAATGAATACCTTGGAGCGCTGCCTGACTGCCTGAGCATGAATTGCTATCACACATGAGGCCGGGGTTTGGAAGCGGTTTTGTTTGTGTGTCTTTGTGTGTGCTCGTGACCATGTCTGTGCGTTCATAATGTACTTAATTCTGCACACCTCTGCATCCTCAGACACTGTTGTGAGTGTGCGCCTTTGTTGGAGCAGATATGAGTAATATGCAGAACAACAGGTAGGCCAAAATGACCTAAAGTGACAAGAACAATTAATCAGAACGTTGTTGGTGCTCTTGGATGAGGCCGGGGCGTCATGCTGAGGTTACACCTGCAGCGGCTGGAGCTGCACTCTGATTCAGTGCACCTATATGCACTGGTCTTTAAATGATCTATGGCCGGCTGGACCACATTTATTTTAAGCAAGGAAGCGTTTGGAAGTGATTGCATGGTTCTTGGACAGTCGCAGTTTTAGTCCACCCAGAGTACAAAAATATCTCATAAAGACATAACACACAAAAGAGGAACAATCTAATTTGTGCAGACAAAAACAAAAATGTCTTTATGATGCCATATGAGTACACAGATATATTCTATAATTTGGTTGAACCAATCTTTTAATAGTACATGAGGTACACTCCAATTCCCTTATTTGCTTTACTTGCTCCATACTGACCCAAAATGGTTCCAGTCTGCCATCACTAAGGTCATTCTCATGTTTTTATTTTGTTATTAAAAGCAGGATACATCAACCCACCCCTGTCTGAAGCCTTTTACCCAACCTGATCTCACACAATTCTGTGAAATGATGTGAAGTCTGCAGTGAATGCAGTGAATTCTGTACAGTATTTCCCATTCATTTAGCCCCACAAGGACTACATATATTCTGTAAAAATTAAAACGGCAAGAAATACTCTTTTTTTTAATAAATTGTTGGCCAGTAAAAACCAACAAAAGAGAAACGCAGAGGCTCCAGCAGTGTTTTTGGGTGGGTAGATGTGTATGATCAGCAGGCTGGAGCAGTCGCTAATGCGATCACATCCTGCTCGGGGAATTCACTTGTCACCAATCAAAGCAAATGTAATTAAACAAAGACTTAAAACCTCGGCGCCGTCCGTTCTGCTGCTCTTTTGTCCGATCTTCTTTCACCGCTGTGGCCACCTCTGCCGTACCTTCTCCCTGCTGCCAGGAGGTCTTTGCTTGCTGATCTATGTAGGACAAGCAATGGGACGTCTGAAGTAATAAATGAACAAGATGAATGTGGGGGATATGTTCATTTGAAAGCTCTTGTCACTGAGGGTTTGTCGTCCGGCTGCACAAAGGGTGGAGCCGTCCTGCCTGATTTACTTTAGATTCAAACCATGGCTAAATTGGAAATCGTGAATCACTCTGACACCATTGGCGCAAGATGGATTACTCCAGTTAAAGGCTGCCTTTTCTTTACTTTGGTTCTTTTTAAAGAAATCATACAAAAATTAATTTTTCTGACAGACGGCTGACCCGGGCAGTCAACGAAAGGAATAGCAAAGGGAGGCCAGCGCTGAGGCACTACAAAGCTGGTTTTATCAGCACAGCACTATCCCAGCTACATCCAAAAGCTCTCGGCTCACAGCACAATGGGCCTGGCTGAATATTTGATCAACTGTCTCAGGTTTAACAAGCCTTGCCAAACTACACCTGCCTGGAGGAAAAAGATATGCCTTTGAGCAGGGCAATGCCTCCCCCCAAGATGTTAAGGAAATAAGCGTTTGATGTTCACAATACCCAATCTGCACTAATCTCATCCAATCTTGGGCACTTGGATTCTCAGCGAGGTTCAAGATTTGCATTACTGAACAATAGCTCTCTGGGTGCCAGTGATGGCTTCCAGTACAATGTAGGCCTAAATTACCAAACAATGCACTCAACCACAGCCCACTTTGGGCTAAATGGAGCTTTTATAGATTGAATTCAATAAAATACTGTATAACTGTCCTTCAAGCCAAGTGTGATGACTCTGATATTTCATCATAATGCACCTTTAAAATCGAGGATATCCCACTTATACAAAGGTGTGAATGTGCGTGAGTATGCTGTCTGTCTTTCAGTCTGGGGTGAATGTGTGTGTTTTTGTGTGTGTGTTCACCCCAAACTCATCGACGCTGGCTGCAGCTCATTGCCCTGCAGTAATATCAGGCCTTGCAGACACCTGGGACCAGTGGTGTGGGCCCTCAGAGGAGGCAACCGCCTGGCAACTGGCCCTGATTACTTTCTCCACTCTCCGGAACTCAACTCTGTATATGCCATTAACCAGCTGCACGCGGTGTGATCCCAACCCGACCGTGCCATTAACCCTGTACACAAAGGGTTGTTTACAGACGCACACGTACACACCCTTCTCTCACCCACACACACACATGAGAGAGAGAACCTCACAGTTTATCCAGCAGCCTCCTGAAGCCACAGCCATCTGCAGACCATCATCTTCTGTAACCTCTCAGTGAGTTTTACTGTCGGAGAACGTGAAGCGAGGCTGACATCTAGTGGGCAGATAACAGAACAGACGTGAGCTGCTCTATGGAAACAGGAGCTGCAATGATAATTCATTATTACAGTATTACTCCAACAGATACAGAGTAGAAAGGGGGGGAAGATGCCCCTGTACTGGAAAATTAGATAGGGATGTTGTGACATACTGATAATGTCGAGAGCTGTGATATGTAGATATTAGACTTTGTTTTTTGTTTTACCCTTTTACACTCTATTTCGTGCTAATGGATTAATTGTGCACTTTTGTAAGGTCATGGTCACACAATTAATCAAGAAAGAAAGAAAGCAAGAAAGAAAGAAAGAAAGAAAGAAAGAAAGAAAGAACTTTGTTGTTGACTAAAAGCAGCACAATGTGATTTTGAATAAAGAAATAATGTGATTTAATATCATAAACAGGAAGTGTTTTTTTATTTATTTATTTTTTTTATCAGTTTTGCTGATAAAAAAGCTTGCAGCATCCACAGACTGAAGCATCACTAGACTACAAGTTGATTCCTTGTCATTTATAGGAAACATAAAACGTTTCTTTTTGTTTGTTGTTTGTTTGCTTATTTCTAGAGGCATGTGTGTTTTTACCTTAATTTAATTTCAGAAATGTAAAAAAATTCAAATTGCATCAAAAAAATGTTGATTCATATGGGTGAGGAGGATTTGTGTGGTTTCGCTGTTAAACCACGCGGGGGCGTCCTGTCACA
>JAOWBC010001592.1:15992853-16022050 GCA_028566105.1 Hypoplectrus providencianus
CACATCCCCAACCACCTTTGGAGGAACAGCCTCCACCCTGGTTGGAGGCATAGCTTCCACAAGTAACACACAGTCCGTCACAACCTCACCCACCTCTGGAGGTACAGCAACCACCATGTTTGGAGGCACAGCCTCCACCATTTCCACACAGTCCTTCACATCCCCAACCACCTTTGGAGGTACAGCCTCCACCCTGGTTGGTGGCATAGCTTCCACCAGTGCCACACAGTCCGCCACAACCTCACCCACCTCTGGAGGTACAGCCTCCACCCTGGTTGGAGGCATAGCTTCCACCAGTGCCACACAGTCCGCCACAACCTCACCCACCTCTGGAGGTACAGCAACCACCATGTTCGGAAGCACAGACTCCACCATTACCACACAGACCTTCACATCCCCATTGATCTCTGATGGTACAGCCTCCACCATGGTTGGAGGCATAGCTTCCACCAGTCCCACACAATCCGCCACAATCTCAAGCACCTCTGGAGGTACAGCCTCCACCCTGGTTGGAAGCATAGCTTTTACCAGTTCCACACAGTCCGTCACAACCCCATCCACCTCTGTAGGTACAGCAACCACCATGGTTGAAGGCATAGCCTCCACCATTAACACACAGTTCATCCCATCCTCAACCCCTTCTGGAGGTACAGCATCCACTCCAGTTGGAGGCATAACTTCAACCAGTGCCACACAGTCCATCACAACACCTCCTGACTCCGGAGGCACAGTTACCACCACAGTTGGAGGCATAGCAGCAACTAGTACCACACAGTCCATTCCAACCTCACCCAACTCTGGAGTTACTACAACCTCCCCGGTTGGAGGAATAGCTTCCACCAGTGACACACATTCTGTCACAACCTCACCCAACTCCAGAGGCACAGCAACCACCACAGGTGGAGGCATAGCTGCCACCAAAACCACACAGTCTGTTACAACCTCACCCAACTCTGGAGGCACAGTAACCACCACTATTGGAGGCATATTTGCTACCATCACCACACAGTCAGCCACAACTCGACCTACCTCTCCAGCCACCACAGTTGGAGGCACAGCTGCCACCACTGCCCCACAGTCAGTCACAACTTATCCCACATCTGGAGGTACAGCAGTTACCAAAGTTGGAGGCACAACTGCCACCACTATCTCACAGTCTATCACAACCCCTCCCACTTTTGTAGGTACAGCAACCACCACAGTTGAAGGCACAACTGCCACCACTATCTCACAGTCTATCACAACCCCTCCCACTTTTGTAGGTACAGCAACCATGACAGTTGGAGGCACAGCTGCCACCACTCCCTCACAGTCCATCACAACTTCCACATCTGGAGCTACCCCACAGTCTGGCACCAGCACAACAACCACTGCCAATTCTGCAACTTCTATCATCACTTCTAATTCAAACAGTGCTACTAATTCAGGAACCACCTCTGCCTCCTCTCCAGTAGGTTTAACAGGCATGACCAAGTCCATCTCGGCCATGCCGGCCACAGGTGGAACCATGCCAACCTCAGGTGGAACTACACCAGCCACAAGTGGAATCAAGCAGGCTACAGGTGGAACCATGGCGACAACAGTAGGAACCATGTCAGCGACAAAAATGCCAACCACAAGTATGCCAGCAACAGGTGGGACCAGCTCCAGCCCCTCCATGACTATGAGCTCTGGTTCTACGACCTCAATGATGCCCACCAGTCTGTCAACCAACTCCACAAGTATGTTTAGTAGTGATTATTTTCCCATAAAAAAGCAATCATTTTTTGCCGTTTGTTACTTTTTTCACGGACTGTGACATCCATCTGTTTGCTGTAGGTGCCATGTCTAACATGAATGACACCAATATGGTAAGACCTATTTCAATAGCCAATGCCATCATATAACTGTGACATTATTCTCTGGTGTTTCATTCTTGCCTCTCATCTTTATCATGCACCTGTGTTCTCTCTTAAACAGATATACTGCCCCTCATTCATGTGTAACTACTCAGACTGCTATACAATGTATGACAGTCAGAATTCCACTTTGTGTGCTGCTGGTGTCTATTGTGAGGTAGGGAGATAAGTGAAGCTGCCGGAACCACTTGAATTATCTAACCAAACTTTAAAAATCAGATTATCTAGAATATCTATCAAAACCTTTGTATGTACATCCAGCAAATGTGCTGTATCACTAATCCAAAGTTAGTAACTACTAGTTTGTAAATTAACTACTTAATGGAAAGACAAACAGAAACATTACTTTTTAAAATGCTCAGTCAGGGGTTAATGACAGTTATCATGTCATTCTGCAATGTTACAGCTGATTAGACTGACGGACATGTGCTACACTGTGGGCTGCAGCATGTCCTGTGCTGAAAGTTGCTTCAACGCTTCTCAGACCAACTGCTCTGTGAACTGCTGCAACTCCACTGGATGCCTCAATGACAGTTTTGCATCCATGATGATGATGACAACCACAAGTAAACAGTCTTATCCTTGTCATCATTCCCCAACTCTTATAATTGTTGACTCATCCTTAAACTACCCTTACACAGTGTTAATTGTATTTAAGCATGCATAGCTGCATGTTTACATGTTTGCATTTTAGTCCTAAATTTACTGTTTCATTTACATTTTACTCTTCTCCTTACATGATTTCAGTAATTCCATCCACAACAACAGGAGCAATATCAACAAGCCAACCAGCCACGACAGGGACAACCTCCAGTCCACAAACCACAGCAGACAATGTAAGAAAATGTTGCATGGATGAGTGCATGAATTATGCTTTTTTTTAATTCAAAATTAGACCACAACTGACAAAATGATCACTATACTATATTGAAGAACACTTGAAACTAACAATTAAGAATAATTAAATTATGAAAATGTTTACTGAGGTAATAAATTAGATGAGAAGTATTGTCATTTTCTCTTTTTTACACAATCTGGCAGCCGCCTCTTTCTAGTGATTACAAGGGGAAATAGGTTAAAGGCTCTTTGGTATTAGAGCTATCAAAGTCTGAATGCAAATGTGTTCACTCTTAACCAATTCTCACTGGTCATAACATCTTCCTGTGATACAGGAATAGTTTTTTATCATGTTTTTTGTTTGTTTATTTCAGAGAAACAAATGCAACTCTGGTACATGCACTGGTACCGATTGCTACACATTCTTTTCAACTGTCCAATCATGCTCCTCCTCACAGCCGCACTGTCAGGTATTATTTATATAAGATTCATCTGTTTAACCCTCTGGATTCCAAGGCATTAAGTTCATTTGTTATTTTATTTATTTTTTGGCTTTCTATGCATTTATATATGAATTTGACATGCAAATGAATTGTCCAATCCCTCATACAGCCTGGTGTTCTTCAGCACCAATTCAGCAATGAGAATAACTTGACAGCACAAAATACAAGAGTGTGCATTTTTCCTTTCAAAGCCTTTGTGCACCTGTTATATTTTACCTTTTTTTATTATTATTATTATTTTAGATGAGAAACTGCGTAAAAGCCCTACATAAGCATTTTTTACTTTCCTACACTTGTGTCTATATAATACATAAATTACAATAACAATAACAACAATACATAAAACATGCTCAGTTTTTGAAATAGTATACAAAAATTAAATATTAATTTTTTTCATATTCTGACTTTTGTACTATAGATTATGCATTTTTTTTTTTCTCATTCAATATTGCCTTTTGCAGTTAAAAAAGGAGACCCAGGATTCCACTTTCTCTTGGACAGCAGGTTGTACCACTAACTGTTCTGCAGAAACCCCATGCAAGAAATCCACAAAACCTCCATGTCATCTAGAATGCTGCAACGCCACGATGACCTCCTGCCTGTGGTTGAATGGCACACTCAATCACCCCAATTTTGCCACAAGAGGTCCTCATCTCCACACAGAATTGATTGCTTCCTTAGTTTGCCTGCTCACTATAGCACTGCTGCTGTGAGAGTCTTTAGTCGGACCTCACCCAGCTGCTGTGTGGATCATTGTATAGACAGTGCTTTGAGTAACTCTCAGTTCCTCCAGGAAAAAAACAAGCTTGGCAGTTCAACAGTTCATTTACACTGATATTCATATATTATTGTCATGTATATATGTATGGATTTATGTAAAGCCTCAGTTACAATGATGATTTGATTCTTGTTTTGTTGAAAATCTTAATTACATAACATTATCTCTGTTTCAAGACCAATGAAAAAAGGCTTTGAACAGTATTTCTCAATGTAAAACTATATCAGCTTCAGGAATCAAGACAATATATATTTATATCTATTAAAATAAACTTCCTACAAAGTGAAGATTTAGAAAAAGATTTTAAATAGCTGAACATTTCATCATTGGTTTAAGCCATGACCTTGCCCATTACTTTAATTGAATTTAGGTGGCGTCTTCTTTAAGAAAGTCCAAAACCATTCTTGGTTGTGTCTTCCACCTTTAAACAAGACACAGTTAGATTTTGGATGGGTGAGTGAGCCTAAACATAAGATTTTATATTTCAAACTCCCCAGGTGATCATTACTTCAAGCTATTGTGAGAGAAACCAGCTATGACTCTGTATGCACTTTAAGAAACACAAAGATTGATCCGTTACAAGGTGTTGTGAAGGTTTTCTGCAGGTGTAATCATAATGAAAAGTGCAATTTAGTACTTTTGGTTACTTTTGTGTAATATTTCTGTGAATTGTGGAATGGATGTCTATATAATGTGGTGTACATAGTATATTATAAAGTATCATGCTGTCATGTAAATGTTACATGAAATCAGAATAATCACAGTTTATTTTAGTTATATGTACTATGTAAAATATAATGATTGTGTGCATTAAAAAATATGAATTTAATAAAAGGTGATGATATTTCTAGTGGCTCAAATTGGCAGTTGTGGAAAGTAACTAATTATGTCGACTGAAATTGTGAAATTGTGTCCTCTGTGGTGATTTTGTCCCTTTTTATAGTCGTTTTAAGTCTCTTTGTTTTCATTTGCATCTGTTTTGCATATTCCAGTAGTTGTTTTGTCTATTTGTACAACCTTGATTCCAAAGAAATTGGGGCATAGGTTACAGAGGATCTGCAAACACTACAATAGCAAGCATTTTCCTTTGCAGGCCCCTTACATTTTGGACCCCTGTGCTTGTATGTGTCTGGTCAGCTTGTTCAGTGTTTCAATCATGTGGTGTCTTCCTTCAGGTTCACGCCAGAACTAGGTCAAAGCTGGGTCTAGGCAGAACTATCTCCATATAGTTCACTTCCTCAAATATTTGGTTGGTTGCAAGAAGACAAAGTTCACGACTGAACAACAAAATAGACCCAAAGATGCAATACGCCGCTTGGGATTTTAAACTGAATTAATGCATCACAGGTTGAGTGTCTCTCCAACAAAAGCCCACTTAAACCTAATCGACCCAGAGGCTCATCAAACCCCCTGGAAAGCTTTAATTCAACTTTGCCGAAGTTGGCTCTATTGTAGGACCTAATCCTCTTTGGATCAAACGCCTGAGGCCTAATCCAAACCAAACCAAACCGAGCTGATGACAGCCCAGGTGTGACGTCACGCCGGACGCACACAGCGATCCCGAATCAGTGCGTGGCACACTGGGCCGAGCCAGCAGCGGGAGAAGAAGGAAACATCTGGATCGAAAAGGGAATAATGTCGGATTACACGGTGCCCCTGAAGTGTCGCTCTGGCTGTCCGCTGTACACATAAAGAGAAATAACCGGAGTAACTCGAAACTCCTGCGGGTGTTTTCTAGTCTAGGAAGCGTGAGCTGGAGAAGTTGTCACTCAGGTCTTCACTATGGATCAATCCGTCGCAATTCAAGAAACTTTGCAAAGGGAAGAGAACTGCATTATAGTATCCTTTGCCACGTTCGTGCTGCCTTTTGTGGATTATCAACATTTTAATCGAAGGATTACCTGCTTCAAGGTTAACTAACACGACTCTGTTTAAGTATCTGGCCTCGAAGGGAGATCTGTGAAATTAAGGCTTTGTCACGTGGTTTGCTTCCATCCAAATAAATAGTACAACCTCACTTAGGCGGTGACTTTAGTCCAGTGATAGTATTTATAGTTTACAGCACTCGTATATTCGGGTGTGACTTCTCGCGGATTTGAGCCAACGTCTGTAGTGAGGCCTTTCTGCCACAAGATGGCAACTTTGTGCCATCAGCTGCTGTTTTCTCATCCAGGTTTGTGAAAGAAGTATACCTAAATTCAACTAAAATACGTTATTGCGGGTAAAGGTCCTGCTTTCATGATTGTATGCTACTTAAGTCGAAATACTGTCAGGAAAATGCACTTAATATGCCTTAGTGAGCTCATATGGACAAAAAAAGACAAAAAAAGGTAAAAACCAAATTCAAAATTCAAGTATTTATTTGTTTGTTTGTTCGCTTGGTTGAGTAATATAGTTATATCCACACAAAGCGTTTTAAAGCATGAAACCAATGATTAAAATGGACTCCAAGACATTAGAATACATTAGATAAATAAATCTAGGGGGAACTTAGCAGCAACATTATGTGTGTTAGACGAATGTTATTGAATAAAAAGGTTAATATTTTTTTTTAGCAAAATGTAGAGGAAATACTATAAAATGGAAAAACTCATGGATGAGTACTATTATAGGAAATTAACTTAAAATGTGTCCATTCTGCGCCCAACAAAGATGTTAGTATTAGAGAATGGCCATATTTTCTGGTGATGTCTTAAAATGCAACTGAGAGACGCTGTGTCCTTAACTGAGCTGTTAACATGCTGTCCAGTGTGATGTCTTCTTTGATGACGACACAGAGAGCAGACTGCTGGGATTGGTGGAGTCTAAAGACGAGCATGCGTGAGTTTTGAACGTTAGTTCAAAGTGGCCTTGTATTATTGAAAAGTATGCTTGTATCAGATTCTAACATTGTTATTTTGTAAATAGAGGGAGTGTCAGCATAATGCAATCTAGGGCAACGTGACAAAAAGGCCTAAAATTTTCCACAGAGTTGCATCAACCTGTCTGTTGCAGTAACTAAAATGATATATTATATGGAAATGGTAGTATTTACTGCAGAGCGGCAAGGTAGGGTGAGGACTAGTCATGAATTGTATTTTAGTATTTCATTGTGTCCTCCCCTGAATGTTAGACTGCTAACTAAATCCAACTGGAATATTTTGCAGAATCTTTATTTATACCCATCGAAGGATGGCCATTACTGCGGATGATGTGTCACTGGAGGACATTGTACCCATCTCCCTCGACTTCGCTGTCGTGGAAGGTGAGCTGCTTTTTTACATATTGTTTCTCATTGCAAACAGACTAAAAGATAAAATTGCGGTCCTTCTCATTATATGTGTTTCTTGTATGAGAATGGCATAATAGGCATTTCTTTGAAGTACTCTCACGCATTTCTCATGCTCTCTTTTTTTAGTTTCTTCACCAGAGGAACTGGCGGTTGTGGGTAAGTTGCCCTCATTTCTACTACAGCTCAGTTATGATGTGCTACATGTCAAATACTGCATGAAACAGCAAATTTTTCCCTGCATTCTTCATCCTACTCTAGGTGCCGATACTAAAGTGAGAGTAAGCTACCAGGAAGAGGAATTAGAGATCAGGCTTCCTTTTGGGTCCCATTCACGGCTTTTCCTCAGTGAAGTCAACAGGGCGTGGAGTGGTAGGTCAGCCCTCAGAGAAGTCTGACATTCTTACCTGACATATAGCTGTAATTGCTTTAAATTTAGGGTCATCACCACCTCTAGAAAGTCCCAGACTTTATGGGCATGTAAATGAAGAAAGTCTGAATGGAAGACCTTTGCCACTGGAAGTCACAGATATATGTGAAAAAAATAATATTCATTTAAACAGCTCTGTGACATAGGCACACACCTCTTTAAGTATATTTAGGTTTCATATTTTTATATTTCTTTTCTGAACAAGGTGTGTGACAGTCATGTGTGAAGACTTCCAAATAATCTGCTCTCACCATCTGTTTGGAGGAAACCTGCTCAGCGAGTCCTCAATCACCTTGAAGTGACATTATATGTGAAACTATAAAAAACAACAACATTTATTTATACAATTTGACATGAGTTTTCCGGAAAACACATATGTGAAACTCTCAGTGCTCTGGTTCACATCTTACACCATTTTTAGAGCAACAAACCCGTGCTGTCATTTCATCTGTCAGTTGCTGAGTGTACGTGACACGTGGCTGACAAAGAATGAAGGGGTGGAGTTTGGATGGTGTACTCAGAAGTTTGTCTTTTCACAGTGGGCGTTTACATAAGGACAAGATGAAAACAGTTTAAAACGGACGTGTGTCTTCTCTCTTCAGTGCTTCTCTTGAGCTACCTTTTTACTTTCCTCTTCCTGTTCATCTTAATGGAAAGGCTAATCGAGCTAAGAGACAGTCTGTTCTGTTAGGGATGTGTTACTTTCACCACTGGATCACTACTTTTCACGGCGGACACCGCACATGAGCACAGCTGGCAGACTGACATGTTCTTTTCATTGCTTTTTGTTTGCTGAACTCCAAGATGAGCCACAAAGGCTTTTAACCCTCCCCACAGTGAGGGATACCAGTGATGGAAAGATTTAATGACCTGGCACCTGTTGTTACAAGGAAGAGTTTAAAAAACAGTAAAGGTAAGCAGATGTGATAGTGAGAAGTCTTTAAGGAACCATAGCACCTGAACATGTGCTCACATTTAAAATTGCAGAGTACAAAGTGAGACAGTGGTCTTTCAAAGTCGTAAGATCTGTCTGTTAAAGCAAGACAAAGAAGGCCGGTACCTAAAAATCAGTTAAAAGTGACCACTTACACAAGATTGTTCATATTCAAAACCTTTTCTAATGCATGCTGTCTCTGTCTCTCTTCAGATGTTTGCAAGTCCTCCACAGAGGCTCCCAAGTTCGAGTGGATCAACAAGTACCACAAAGCCGCCACAGCCACCACCAAAGGCCAGGGAGTCGTCAAACAGGCCCTCGCTCCCCTCGGCACAACACTCACCAAACTCAACCAGCACCGGAAAACAGGTTTGTCATCTTATTTCTGTTTGCAGAATTTCACAGCCAACATATTCAACGCACTGAAATAGGTCTACCAGTATTTCTGCTGCGGGTGACGTTTGCTCTTTTTCAGCCCACAGCCTCACACAGATAAAGGTCGACATCAAAGGGTTGCATGATCTAACTGGGCGGTTTTGCAACTTCCTTTGGATTCAGTTTGCCCAACATGCGTTTTAACAAATTAACTCATAACTGGCAGACAGCCATGTGGAGGAGGACACCAGTCAAACAATAGAATTGATGCGGAAAGGACACAAGTGTAACTAATGACAGTAACTATGGCTCAGTTCCATTTCAGTGTAATGACAGTGAGTCAGCACGCTTGGCTTAATCGTAGTTTACCTGCTGAAATACGGGAAACTACATGGAGGGTAAAGTAGTGGGAAAATAAGTCCACTTCATTTCCGTAGACCCATTAAAAAAATGCAGTAAAAGTGAAGGATCAAACATGTAGAATTAACGAAAAATAATATAAAATCCTTGGAGCTCATAATGGGGGAAAGTTTGTTCCACACTGCTGGACCTTTGACAAAAGAATAATTTGTTCCAAATCTTAACAATACATAATTTGCAGGCAAAACAATTGAGTGTATTAAAAGTACTTTCTATGAATGAAAAAAAGAACTATATGCCCAAAAATGGGCAAAACCACTTGTGCAAAAAATCTGCAACAAGATTCAACATTAGATCTCTTGCTCTCAGAGCCATGCTGTGAAATGTAAAATTTCCATGCTTAGAATGTAAACATACAAGTGTGTGTGTGTCATCTGTCTTACATGTGGATGGCTCATTTCACACAGATTCCATGCAACATTATATTTTTTCATGCTAGATTAGAGATATGCTGTTTATGACATGCATATCATATGCAAAACATGTAATGTAAAAAATATTTACATGGACAAGAACAAACAATTTTTTTTCAATAAAATGGCTCTTACAAAGTGTTTTAATAAGTTATTAGGTAGTTTATCTCTTAAGATTCATAGTTATGTTAACTGCAGGCTATTTGCATCTTTTCTTTTGTGTTCTTTAAGTGTATGAGCATTTTCTGGTGTTATATTTGTGCCTTTCCTTTTGTTCAGCCCCTTGTGTCTGCAGCAGGCAGCAGCAGCAGGGGAAGGTAAACTCCTCCTACTACAACATTAGCATGGGCAGGTCTCACACAAGCTGGACATTGCTCTTGGGAGCGGTACATGGAGATGTCTAGGGTGATGAAAGAGTCTGGTATGAGAAATATTCCTTCGTTGTTGATTTTGTTTTTGTGAGGCAGTGAAAGAAAACACCGTCACATCACTGTTGCGTAGAGTCTATGGTAATAGGCTAGCTTCCTAGCTAATGCTAGCAAGTAGTAATGTTGTAACTGTAACGGTGGTGAATAGTTCTCATTTCAAATGAGCTAACTTTAGCCAGATTAGCTAAAGGGCCAGTATTTATCAGGCGGAAAAAATGGGAGCTTCTTTCAAACCCGATCGTAGTTTTCTTGTTAATGTTGCTGCCTCAAGATGTAGCTTAATGGATGTCATTTAGCTAACGTTGGTTGCTGATACAGTAGTAACGGCTAATGGTAGTCTTGGCTAAATCCTCTTGGTGTTACTATACGTCAGAAAATGACACACCTGTTGTGGCTGGTGGTGCAATAACGTGTTTTACTGACACAGAGTTGTGTCATCCATTGAGGTACTGTCATTGTCTCGTTTCTTAGGTAGTGTGCTGTTTTATTTTCAGGTTGTCTCCAGTACAGACTTTCACTTGTGTGTCTACCTCTAAGCTAACCTAGCCTGTTAGCTTAAATCAACTTTTTTGCCACAGCCTCTCACTAAGATCAGGGTGATATTAACCCTGAGTTAAGCCTCTATGTCTATATTTCAATCAATGGTCCTACCTTTTATTGACGTAAGAGGAACCTCTTGGTGTTTTATGTGCAAGAGTTGGGAATAAAAACACCAAACACAATTGGTTCCCCTGCTGTTTATTACCCAAAGTTTTAAATTGTGAGGGGAAGTTGTGCAAGTGTGGACTTTGTGCAGCTGTAGTTGCAAAGCTTTGGTTGTTTAATACAGATGAGATCTGATATAACTTGACATTTCTGCTGACTTGTGATCAACAGCAGATAGAGAGGCTTATGCATGTGAATTTGCAGTTAGTAAGACGACTTTGTGCAACTTACTCCTTGCTGGATGAAAGTTAAGTTAAGCTCATTAGCTGGTTGAGAATAATAAACCATGAGCTGGAATGTAAAATATGCCATGAAAAAAATGAGCTGCTTGGACATTCAATCCCCTCATTGGGGTCTGAGCCCTGTTCATGTGCTGAGTGCAACTAATGACACATATATTGTCGTGTGATTGTAGCAGGGTGCATAAAACAGTAAATGTATTAAAGGACACCAAAGGCGTTATTGTTATCTACACAGTATGTGTGTGTGTGTGTGTGTGCGCATGAGCGGGCGTTGAGGCATTTTCTAAAAATAACTTACATGTATGCATTTTCTTTTGTTTATTGTTTTCTAAGTTCCAAGTTTCTTGTTTTGTTTTGTTTTGTTTTGTTTTTTTCAAGGAAGAATGCCAGTATCATGTCCTACGATCAGTGTTTAGGCTATTGTTTCATTGCTGTTATACATGTATTTGCTAGATGCATCTCTGGAAAATTAAACCTTCCTTGTTAGCTATATTTTACTTTTCATTGTTCTGTTATTCAAAGAATTTACAAGAAACACAAAGTTACTGTACAAAAAGATGCAAACTGCAGAAAATAATGAACCCACTTCTAGTGTTAGTTTTATGCTTTATTTATTAACATGTGTCCTTGCATTCTAAGGGTTAGGTCGAAGCAGGTTTTTCTGTGTTTGCAGAAGATTTTTTACTATCCTAAATGTATTATTCTATGCAAATGACACACTTCCAAAAGAATTTCACAGTTTGCTGATGGTTTTCTCAGTCATGCATTGTTTATTTTTCTTCCTGTTCTCACAAGCAACAAAGTCATGAGTTGAATTATAATTGTTTAGTTAAACAATTGATTTAACTAAACATTGCATCTTTAATGACAAAGATGCAATGTCACATCGTCAGTTGTGGTAATAGTGATAGCATGAACAGACTTATGTGCTGTCTTTAACTACAACACCGAAAAAAATGTAACCTTTGTATCAACAAATTTGGCTCATTGTTTTGAACAAAGTTGTATAATTTGTTTCGGCAATATTAATAATACTGTGGATATTCTCATCCATTCAGTTGATGTCAGTGTACAGATCAGAAATCAAATGCATCATGGGTTGTGGTCCGATTTGATTACAAATGTAGGAGCCTATTATGTATCATAATATAAGCATTATGCAGTTCTTGCCAGTGCAGCACTGTTGGTCAGGTGCACTCTTAATATAGCCTGTTATGACTTTGTAGAGTTTAATTTCCTGCTCAAAGAACTCAGCTTTCCTTTTCAGAGCAGCCAGCTGTATTCCCTGCCAAGCTGCAGGAGACAGGGGCCATGCTGTCTCATACTTCACACTCACCCATTAAATCCAGCTACTTAGGATGCATTAACTGCAACCAACTGCAAAAGGCAGCCTCAGTCAATTGGCTATAACAGCTCGGCTCTGACCTGGCCACTTATGAATTACTTGTGTTTTACTGTATGGGTTTGTTTTTATTCCTAGCGATAATTAGCTGTAATGTATTCTCCATATCAGTTAAAGGGTTGATATATAGGTTTGCTCAAGGTTGGGTTCTTTCGTGTTAGGTGAGTCGTACCAGATTGTCAATACCTAGGGGAGGTTAAGGTAATGTTGCTGTGAAGGTCTCCTAGCAGCTGACAAGACAATTACTGTGCTGTTTCAACTGGCAACCTGCAAACAAAATATGAGTTTGTCCTTCTAAATGTAGGCAGTTATAATGGCTGTTATGCCAAACTGTGCTAAATTGCTGCCCTCACATTTTGAACAATTGAAAACATAAATCTTGCCTTTCTTTCCTGCTCTTTCCAAACAGAGAAATCATCAGATAAAAAGGGAAATATAGAAAGGGAGAAAGGATCTAACAGTGGAACGCAGAAGTTGAAAACACATTCCAGCCCAGAGAGGTAAGTCCATTGTAATGCTAAACACAAATGGGGCCTATGAAACCCAAAACTCATTCCAACATTATGTCTTTTTTTACAAAATGGTAGAAAAATATTTAGATTATCTTTACCAATCAGTTGTCAACACAGTGCTTGGTATCCTTGAAGTCTTCCAATATGGTTCGATTTTTTTAAAGTGGGGCTGTATGAGGCACTGTCAGCAGTCAGTGTATGTTACCTAAAGATGAAGGCGATCGACACACCCCTAGTTTGGAGTAGCTAAACATTGTACTGCTGTGGACAGGGGATTTCCCCAAAGAACATGGTATTTGACCTGGGGGCCAGGGCCTCACATCCTGCACCACACATCAAGTGTTGTTTTCATGATGCACATTCTCCCCCTGCACTGTTAAAAAAAAAAATGCCCATTTGGGTCAAAATACTATATTTTTATTGATTAGATGGATATAGTAAGGGGGCTGCAGCGAAACATGATTAAGAAACATAAAGGTGTACGCTATATTTGAAATATTTCCACAACTTTATCCTTATGACAGGGAACTGATGCCTTTATTTCTATTTATGCTCCATTGACAGTGTTTTTATCTCACAGGACATGAGATGCTGTTTGAGTCCTCCCTCAAACTGTTACTTGTTTAGTTTTATAATTGTGTTGTGGAAAGAAAAAAATATTGTTTTTGTCTAAGGAGTTTGGTGGCTTTGTAGAGAGCAGAGGTATCGGCTTCAGTTCCCAATTGAAACATTCTGTCTGAAGCAAAGCAACTAAAATATACTAAACTCAGCGTACACTTGAAACTGATATCTAAAAAAACATCAAGACGGACCTTTTTTGAAGTTGGCTAAAATTTGTTTAGCTGCTGACCCTGTCTGCAATAATAAAATTGCTTACCTTGGCCTGCCTACCACAATATCCTGTTTTAATACACTACCTATAGATTACAACCTAAAATAACCCCACTGCAAAGAAAATGTTAACTCTCTCTCTTTCAAATGTAGAATACACCTTTTTCCTCATAAACCTTATAGTTTACATGTTTACTTTCTATCTGTCCTTTTGTCTTCCTGCATTTTGTGTTGAAGCCACTATTAGATCGGTGGAAGTAAAAGTTTTTTGTTTTTTTTTAAGATTCATGCCTAAAACAAATGAAGGGTTTTAGCTCTGTGTACAAACTGTGTACGTGCCTGGCAGCAGCTTGGTGATGTGTGTTTAATTTATTAAAAAAATTGTTAAAGCCGATTATGCTAATTTGTTCCGTTCAGGTGTTTAACTTGGAAGTCATTGCTGCTACTTTTGGAGTCAATGCAGATACCCAAAGATGGAGTTAAGTTACAGCATATTCCTGGAAGATTACAGGCTACAGGCATATTACATTTCTTCCTCTCCCCTCAGTCTCATTCCGTATTGACATCATGGAAATAGAGCTTCTCTGCATAGCCTGGGTTCCTGTTGTCACTGCAGTGATCTACTGTACATTAGGCTGCGAGTGTAGAGCACAGCAGAAAGTCTCTGCTATGCCATAATTGTATTTCTTCCTTTGAGAAGTTGTATTGCTTGATGTAGTCAGGCTTCAGTATCCGGAATGTGAACTGGTAGCTGCGCATACAGCCAAACGGACAGTTTATGATAATGTGTTCCCTCTGCAATCACACCAGCGTGACAAAATGACCCTATTTCTATCTTGGTCCGTCTCTCACCCCTGCGCCTCACTGTTACTTCTCTCCTGGTGTTCAGTCAGGGCAGCCGAGAGGACAGGGATGACCTGGTGCGCTCCTCCAGCCACACAACGTCTAACAAAGCTCAGATACTGGCCATGCCGCAGTTCCGCCTGCGCGACAACCTCATCAGGTGTGAGCTGCTGAAGAATGAGGACCTTTACACTTACCCGGAGAACTTCAGGTAATTTACTCAGAACTGCTTTTTGTCGCAATTTTTAAATCATTAAAAAAATGCATGTGTTTAGTAGATTCAGGCTTGTGGTCGTAGAACTAGGTTATTGTAATACCGCAGATAAGCACACCAATATCATCACAGGAAACATACTTTGACTTCCTTGATATCAATGCAGGGCTGATACTTTGGTGGGGACGACAGGGGACGTGCAGTTGTGTCGAGCTGAGCTCTGCTTGCCAGATAAGAATCTAACAGAGTGTCTTGAACTTTGTTGGAAAGGCAGTTTGTGCAGGAACAGTGTGAGCCCACAGTGTAACTGTGAGCACAGTTTGGATCCTAGAAGTGTTATGTAAAAAGAATGAGTCAACATCTGTGGGTTTGGATTTCTCTGTACTTCGTGCTTTGCTAAATTAAGCTCCACTGTCTCAGACACTGTCAAGAAATGCATCAAAGAAGTGCACTATGCTGCAGCTCAGATTGTGGCTCTCCTTCTGATGTCTTATTCATTGTAGAAGTGAACGTCCCTGCAGAGGCCTAGATATATTTATTGAAGGTTGTTTTGCATCATGGTTTAGCTATGAGGTCTGTAGTGCCTCCTGCTGGTTGATATATGCCTTAATCAGAGAATAAACAGGAATACAGATATAATGGTAAACGAAGAAGGGATATTGAATTTGCAAAGATTAAAATATAACAATATAATCAAAAAGATAGTTTGTTAAAATATGCAAAAACATGAATCCTCCTCTGTGTAAAGTTGAAGACCTAAAAGACAGTCAAGAGGTGTGGCATTGACGCATGGTGTAGTGCTATAGTTCAATGCCTATTCCTTTCTGGGTGGAATTAGCATGTTTGTACAGGTTTCCCCTGGTTCCTGGACCTCTGGTTAATTGGGAACTTGAAATTATCTGGAGGTTTGAGTCTGAATGTGTTTGTGTTAGGTGCGTGACTGACTCTCAGCGTCTCCAAGGTGTTTACCTATCTTTGTGCTTGAAGCCTGCTGGGAAGGCATCTGTCCCTGAAGAGAAATAAATCATCTTTCGTAGTTACCTTTATCAAATAACAGCATATACAAAAAAGGTTGCTTTGTGCTTGGACATGTTTTTCTTTGTTTATTTCATAATATAACACATCATGAGAATGTACTTACTATCTATGCTGATATGCAGATTAGTAAAAAGAGCTCAGCTAAGCAGCCATCCAGGACTATTGTATAAAGACATCTTCAGCATCTATCCAGTTTGCTGAGAGTAGAGCCATCAGGGCAGAAAGTGATGTACAATGGGATGGCAGTCAGCACAAAATGCAGAGCTCTGTGCTGCTCCTGTGCAGCAGCATGAGGAAAGCAGCAGCTGCCTGAAGGTCAGAGAAGAGGGCGATTGAATAGAAAAAGTAGCTGTCTCTCCATTTGGATCTGCAGAATAAATCTCAATAGGGAGGTAAATGATAATGGCTGGGTCCTTTTACCATTTTAACAATTTAGGTACACTTCAGCAAGGCACTTAAGTTACAGTGGGGAGGCTCAACAGTCAAAAGATGAGCCTATTTTCATTCTCTGCTGCGATTTTGCATCGTACGCATCTAATAAGTGTCGCTGTGAACGACTGAAGGGCTGTTGTATATTTGATCATAATTTTTTTAAATTTGCAGTCCAGCTCGGTCAGAAATCAAATATGTAATGCAAAGGTGGAGCAAAACAGCAGCAGTTATATAAAGGTGGATAACAGCACACCAAGTTTGTCCGCAAAGTATAATGTAAAAGAATAATTGACACCATGTCATAGATTTCTTAGAAATAAGTTATTCAGGTAAAAAAAAAAAGAAGACCTAGTTGTTTCAGAGTGAAAATAGAGAGAGAGCTGAAGAGAGGTTTAAACCCTGGTTCCTTTTTCTCACACCCACATATTTGGTCAACCTTGAGGTTTGAAGTTTGTGTTAAAGTTGCTCGCTCAGTTTAAGCAACAGAAAATGTGAGACACATTTGTTTATCTGACAAAGGAGAGAGTTTTTGAAACCAATCAAACATCCGACAAGCAGTTTAGACTGAGTATTCTGGCTCCTTAAATAATCAGAAACATGAAATAGCGAGCACTGCAGTAAGGCAGCAAGCACCTTAATATAGATCGAGGTCATTGTTTCACTATTTTAAACTCTCCTGATGTGAACTGGAAATTTAAAGAAAGACAGGTTTCGCTACAAGCCCTCACAGACTGCAGAATAAACTGTTGGCAAACTGCGGCTCTGTATTCTTCACCTTTATGCCAGCTTCTCATCTTTCAACCATGCTGTTGCAGCTTTTTTCTCGGCACATACAACGTGAATGGACAGACACCAAAGGAAAGCCTCCAGCCTTGGCTGAGCTGCACCCTGAACCCTCCCGACATGTACTGCGTGGGGTAAGTCACATTCACTCTGCTGAAGAATAGCCTCTCAATTCTCCGCTTAATCCCATTACACAGACAGACATGTACTGCTGAAAACCTCTGACAGATGTATGCAACCACTGATCCTGTTTTAAGTAGGAGAACATGCCCACCCACAGATTCAGCATTAATCCTGCCTACGTTTCACTTCACTACTTTGGTGTTGAAGAATGAAAAAGTTTTGAGAATACCATGAGAGTACTGAGAAAAGCTTGAACATCCGAACTCTACCATGTGTCCTTCTTATAGTTTTCAGGAGCTTGACCTCAGCAAGGAGGCTTTCTTCTTCAATGACACCCCCAAAGAGCTGGAGTGGACGAAGGCTGTGTCCGAGGCCTTGCACCCAGATGCCAAGTATGCCTTAGTAAGGAAATCTTTTTTTTTTTCACTTTAATCTAGTTTTGTTGTTGGTATTTGCTTGTGTCCTTGCAAAGCCGCCATTCTGTAGCTGTTTGTTCTTGTTTGGGCTGGCTTATTTTTTATTTTTTAAATTGTGTTGTTAGTGATGTTCTTAAATATACTCTATACTTAAGTAAAACTTTTTCAATACCACATTTAAAACGATATGGTATCTGTTAATAATGCATTTAAGTAGGGTTAGTAAAGAACTGAACAGGCTATACAGATGAAACAAACACTAAGACAAAGGGTCAACACCCTATATGCGTATGTGTATGTGTGCAGGTTGTTTTTTTTTTGTGCCTTGTTTTTTTTTCCTATTCCCATGGTCTTTAGTTAGATAAGGTCTTATGTCAGAGTTTCAAATTCTGGTTTCATGACCCGGCACTGCACACACCTTAGTTTGCAGTATTCTGTATTAAAGTAAATTGGCAGTAAGCTCATTCAATTTCTGCCTGTGGCCATAGTAACTTTTACATAAGACTACCATCAAAGGAACAATCATAATATTCCTGATGATTTGACGAGCCTAGTCAGGCCTTAGTTACGTTTTGTCTTTCTGTTTATTCCCCTTATTCGCTTTCATCTGCTTCCCTTTTCTCAGAGTGCTGACTGAAGCTTATTATCTTCCTCCTTTCTCAGTTTGCTGTTCTCTTCTTGTCATTTCAGTGCTTACAGGATGTCTGTAAGTCACGTAGGCGCTATAATGCCGTGTCATTCCTTCATTTTCTGTCAGAGCTCTGACTAAAGCGCAATTGGCTGATTTGTTACCGACACTGTACAGCTCAGCTCACAAATAACTGTTTTCACCTTCGCATCTGAATGTTGATTCGTGTAGGTTTGACAGGGAGGATTATTAAACTATTTTTGTTCCTTCCCATTCCTAACTACTTTGTATTTTGGAATTTGGACAACAGATGAGACATAATTTCTTCAACTGTTAAGAAACACTTTTCGAGCCTGCTTCATTTGGCGACAGCGCTATGATACAGGGTCACTTGAACGAATATCTATTAAACAATAAAAGCAAATATGCAAACTACATTAATACAAGTTATTGTGTAATTTTCTTTTTCTTTTCTGAAATGCCATATGTAAATGTACTCATCCTCTGCTGCAGGTGAAGTTGGTGCGTCTGGTGGGCATCATGCTGCTCTTCTATGTGAAGAAGGAACATGCAGAGTTTATTTCTGATGTGGAGGCTGAGACTGTGGGCACTGGCATCATGGGAAGAATGGTAAGGATTGATTTTACTTTTTCCTCATGAAAACGTTTTGGTGTAGCGTGTAAGATGTTACATTCTAACCAGTGCAGTATAATGGGCTAGGCTCCATCTCAGATTCATCCTGATTCCTTCTCCTTTATCAAGCTTTGTGAAGATTGTTATAAAATGTGTTTTATCCTGACAGTATCCTTACAACCTTCAGGCTTGGGGTGCATAAAAATACATTTTTAAAAAAGTTTTATTGGGTTACTTGCTTTTCTAAAAGGCCTTACATTGCCATTATATAAAAGTATTAGTTCCAAATTACAAGATGGGTTGGCTCAGTATAAATTGTCGCTTTACGCATCAACATTAGACAGACTATTGCAGCAAATGAAAGAAGCAGGAAAAAAAGAACATTTGAGCTCCTACAATGACAGTGTTGTTTCCTTGCAGTAACAACTGCAACCAGATGGCAATAAATAAGGCAATATTATGCACAAAGGCTTTGCTATGATTAGAAATTCTGACAACCTTTTCTGGTTCCTACTGTCAAATATGCTTCAGCCTAAGTGCCCCATCATCCATTAAGTGCTACATCCAGCAGCTCCAACTTAACTCCTCACGCACGGATGCAGAATAGATTATTCTTGTCTTCTCTGTGCCGGTGCTTACTTAGCAGTCCCTGCAGCGTAGAGCAGATGGCTGGCTGGCAACCAGTGCGGGCCTTTGTAAGGTTGCTCATCCTGTCCTGCAGTAAAGAGAGGCTGTTTAATGATCTGCACCAAGAACCATCTGAAACATGCCAAGTGTCCGAGATGATGAATAATATCAGATAACTTTCAAGACAAGGAGCACATATAACTGCATACTTTGTGTTGTCCCTACATTGTTTTTGAGGGGCTTTAAGTTGTCTTGCATACACTACATCTCCCTCAGTTTTTCTTACGCTCTTTCCATCACTAATTGATTCACAGGGAAATAAAGGTGCTGTGGCAGTCCGTTTTCGCTTCCACAACTCTGATGTCTGCGTGGTCAACTCTCACCTAGCCGCCCACATTGAAGAATATGAAAGACGTAATCAAGACTACAAGGACATATGCAGTCGCCTCCAGTTTCGCCAGCTCGACCCGACCCAGCCTCCACTCACGATCATGAAGCATGAGTATGAAACCAATTCATTTTCATAGAATTACAGCATTATCATATGTATTAAGTGGTGTCTTTAGAAACATTAAAATACAGGGAATTTTTGCCACTATCTCTTTCTCAATCAAAACAGGAACAAAAGCTGCTGGACTCTGATTGTGATGTTGTCTTCATTATTAAACAAACATCAGATCATCAGTGAAAACTGACATGACTCAGAGATAATGTGTTGTTTCATTCAATGTAGATGCAAGCTACCAAGCTACTTTATGAAGTTAATTCATAGCCCAGTGCTTTTGCTGTGGTCGAAACAATAATACTTAAAGTGAGAAAAACAGCACATTGTTGAAAGCTTGATCAATTAAGTCTTCATTAGATTAATGAATGACAAATATGCATTTGAAAGAAATATGCTGTCTTATTGTTAATTCTGTGACAACATATAATCGACAGCTACTCTCTGGTGAACTTTTTTGTGTTTATATGGAGTTATGTGTCTAAAATGAAGCTAAATATCCAATGGTGACAATATTTGCTCCATACTTAAAGTGATCTTCATGTTTTCTCCTCTGTCTCTCTGTCCCTAACTAGTGTGATTTTATGGATCGGGGATCTTAACTACAGGATCAGTGAACTTGACGTCTCTAATGTGAAGGAGCTAATCAGCAAGAAGGACTTTGAGACGCTTCACAGTTATGATCAGGTTATCTTCTTTCTTCTGTTAAAAAAAAAACAACTCATCAGTGTTTTTCAGTGGTAATAACCTACCAGCTGCATGTTGTCCTCAGCTCAAGAGGCAGATCGATGAAGAGGCCGTGTTTGTTGGCTTTGAGGAGGGAGAGATTGAATTCCAGCCCACCTATAAATATGACACTGGCTCTGACAAGTGGGATACAAGGTAATCTCATATGACATCCTGACTACTACAGCAGAATATTTAATGATACTGTAATGTTTATAGTTAAAGTCAGAATAGTTCAAATATGAAGTACTACAATCATTGACCAATTTATGTGAATGTTTGTCAAAGTTTTCAAGTCTGCAAACAAACATCTATTTATTGAGTCCTGGTATGCACTTTACGCCAAAAAGCAGAACATACTCCACACCGCATTGGAATACACATGAAAACATTGATATTTGAATGCTATGCAAATATTTTGCAAAGATGAAGTTGCCTAATATTTATGAGACTCTGCTCTGTGGCAGTGATGAAGCCACTGCTGGCCTTCATAAATCATTTGAGCAGTCAGTTTAAAGTTGTATCTTCTGCTCTTTTACATCAATTTAGTGTGTAAAAATACATTGTAATACTGAGAAATATGACCTTTTCTTCCTTCTGCATTTAGTGAAAAATGCCGCGTGCCTGCATGGTGTGACCGTATTCTATGGCGAGGGAAGAACATCACACAGCAGCATTATCAGAGTCACATGGCTCTGAAAACGAGTGACCACAAACCAGTCAGTTCTCTCCTTGTTGTTGGGGTAAATATTTCAGGTTTCCTCTTGAGTTTCTTTCCTTTAGTTTCATGTACATATGAAAAAGAGGCTGTGATCTTCCTTTCAAAGTAGAAATGATACATCAGTGAAAAGTGCACAAGTTTATCTTTGCTGCTTCATCAATACAGAAGCTTTATTACATTTCTATTGCATTATTATTTGAAGGTTATACCACTATGCTGCATTGTTTTACCTCTTGTGTTTTTCTTGTCTGTTCCTGCAGATAAAGAAAGTGAATCCTGATGCCTATAAGAAGACCTTTGAAGAAATTGTCCGCAATATAGACAAAATGGAGAATGAGTGTATTCCATCTGTAACCTTGTCCAAGCGAGAGGTAAAGTTTCCTACCAAATTCATTCCTATTACATTGTAAAGGGAGCTGCAATGCCTCTCTAATACGCTTTGCACAATCAATTTTCCTCTCATCATGTTCCTTTGATGAATTCAGTAAGTAAACCACCACTAATGAAGATGTGTATTGATCTAGGGTTTAGAGCCTAATGCAGGTATTTAAAGGATACATTTACATGAATTGGAGTTGAATTTTTCCACACTGCCTTATAAACGCTTCCCTCTTCTTTCAGTTCCACTTCAGGGATGTGAAATACATGCAGCACCAGGCTGAGACATTGAGCCTCTTCAATGATGGGCAGGTCCCTTGTCAGTTTGAGTTTATCCAGAAGCCGAATGAGCCCACATACTGCAAGCCTTGGCTCACAGCCAATCCCCCCAAAGGTTTTATTGCTCAGGGTGAGTAGCCCATAAAGTTAGAGTTTCATTCTACAGTCACATATTTCATTTTGATGAAGCATCATTGTCCTGCCTTTAGATTTTATAGATTAAGTGCATTATCAGTTATGAGGCTGGATCTGTTTGATTTAGATTCAGACACCCTGTTACTTTACATGCATCTCTTTTTTTCAATTTCTAGGTGGCTCTGTGGACATTGATCTTGAGGTTTTTGTGAACCGCTCAACTGCCCCTGAACTGAACTCTGGCAAGGAGCAGATTGAAGACATTCTAGTGCTTCACCTGGAGCGTGGCAAGGACTACTTCATCTCTGTGACAGGAAACTACCTGCCCAGCTGCTACGGCTCATCCATCCGTTCATTGTGTCAGCTGAGGGAGCCCATCCAGGAAATGCCACAAGAGACCCTCCGTCAAGTGGTTAGTGCTCCCATGTGCAGAGCATGGATAGTAACCCATTAAATATCTTTTCAGTTCAGGGTTACCTTATAGGCCACAGCATATATTTCATGTAGTTTCTTATTTAAAGATCAACACATTTGAGTCTGTTTTGACCGAGCTGTATCTTTTTTGTCGTCAGGCGGAGATGTCTGGAGATGACAATGCAGAAAATACTGAAAAGCCTCTTGATATTCCTAAAGAACTCTGGATGATGGTGGATCACTTATTTCGCAATGCACTCAAACAGGTCAGAACATGTGTTACTGAAGCTTCTAAAAAACACTATTATTATTATTATTAAGTACATTTTCTTTCTTCTTTTTGGATGGGCGCTTTTCTTGTTTGCAAGTTCAAATCCTCAGCATACATAATTTATCTATTGGCCTAACTCTGGTCTTTTCTAGAAGGAACAATTAATGTAAATTGCCACATCTGACAAGTAGCCTAAAAGTTTCAGTGATTTAGGAGTTTTCTTGAGCTTACAAAGACACTAGTACAACTCAGAAGTTGCCTCACACTAACAGAGTGAATGGCACATCGGGAGAACATCTACAGCTCTTGGATCACACAAAAAACTTGAAGATTCGGTCTTTGTGGTTGTGCCAGCAAACAGCTAGCTTTATAGAGTCTCTACATTGATTTGGTCAAAGAAATCAATCTTTTTCTTTTAATAATTTATAAATAATACTGTTCTTCTAAATGTAATTAAGTCAACTGCAGTTTTCTTCAGCCCAAGTAAACCTGTTTGTTTTGTTGTTGTTGTTTTTTTTTTGTTTTTTTTTTAGCTTTTTGGCATTTAATGAAACAAATGTATCATATTTGCTGTCTTTATTTGCAGGAAGACATATTTCAGCAGCCTGGGCTCCGGAGTGAGTTTGCAGATATAAGGGATTGCCTTGACACTGGCATTCAAGATTCCCTCCGTATCCTTAACTCTCTTCAATACTCTCCTACTACTTGAATAAAGATTAAAGCAAGTTCAGCAGTTTGCCCTTCAAGTTATTGTTTGATTTCAGACACAATTTGGTGAAAAACTGAGGTTATGCAACATCAATTTGTCTGTCTAATGGTAATCCTGCCTGTTGGAATTAATAATTGCAAGCAACAGTGTATTATTATTATTTTACCCATGCTACATTGCAAAACATGCAGGTTGTGTTCAAGAATTGTGTCCTTGACTTTGCTTTGACCTGCAGCGGGCAGTAACCACTCAGTGGCAGAGGCCTTGCTTCTCTTCCTAGATGCTCTCCCAGAGCCTGTGGTTCCATACTCCTTTTACCAGCAGTGCCTAGAAAGCTGCTCCAATGCCAGTCAGTGTGAGAAAGTGAGTGAGACAACCTGCAGTTAATCCATGATCACCTTTCATCTCTGGCTTTTTAAATAAAATTTCCTCTGTCTTCAGGTTATTTCCATGCTACCTCAGTGCCATAAAAATGTGTTCAACTATTTAGCTGCCTTCCTCCGTGAGCTGTTGAAGAATTCTGCCTGCAATCGATTAGATGTCAACATCTTGGGTAAGAAAAGGAAGCTGGTTTCACTTCAGTCTCTTTCACACATGACTGTTTTTATTCACTGCTGTTTTTTGTTACAGTCAGCATGTTGAGTAGGTGAAGAGCAACTAATGAATAAAGCGCTAGAAAGTGAAAATGAATTAATATCCTTTTCAATATTCTGCTGTGTTTCTGACTCAAGGACAGTTTGCACTATACATGCAGTTTTAGTAAAAGAATGTGTGCTTACATACAAGTATTGTAACTCTGAATGAAAAATGTTTTTATAAAAACAGAGAAACGTAACAAACATTCATTTATTATATCATGCATATTTTTTTTCTTATTATCTTTCTGCATAGCCACCATTTTTGCCTCCTTGCTCCTGAGGTCACCTACAAAACAGGATCTTGCAGAAAAGAGGAAGACTCAGGAGTTCTTTCAGCACTTCTTGGCCCATGGCTCCTCCTAGACGGAGGACTCCCTCTTGTTCTTCATGCTGAAACTGAACACTAAAAAAAACTGTACAGTCCAGTATTTGAAATAAAATGTAATGATTTCTTATATTCTTAGATGGCTCTTTGTATAGATATATCGTATAACTACTGTGACAGTTCTTATCTGATACTAGTCTGTTTCACACACAGATGTTTGTGATCTGTGATGCACAGAGTTTATTGTATATCATTGGGCAACTGTAGAGACTTAACAGTTTTTAATGTATGTATATTTTATTTAAAAAAATAATTTGTATTTTAATGTTTCTGATCTCTGCACCAGATTGTTTTATATATAAAATTGTATGAAACAAGGTGTGTGGCATTGGTGGTTTTGCCAATCAACAAGCAAAGAAATTAACACTTAATTAGCGCATTTATTTTTTTCATGTGTGTGAGAGGCCTTCTTATATAATGAAACATGATTAAGAAATCAATAAGTCCCTTTTTTTTTTTTTTTTTTTTTTTATAGAAACAACGCAATTTTGTATTTTGCTTTCGCATTTGGAATGATATTTATTTCCCATAATTCATCACGAATGGCTGTAAGTCTGTGACGTTGTTTGGTAACCTAGGGAGGGGATAGGAAGAGAGTGCTAAACATCCAAGGCATAGGGATAACGCGTAAATTTTGACAGGTAAACATATTTCAATGCAGTTTTCTTTTCATTCCAGGAACGTAAGCGTTAACGGGCTACTGGTTGTTAGTTGATGACTCTGACATGAAACGTGTTATCATTGCAGGGAAGATAGCAAGGTAATGTCAACTGTCGGCAGCGAGCTGGCTAACGTTACTAGCTAGCTCCCTAGCTTAGCTGTAAGCCAAATTGTTGCTAGCTAGCAGAGCCATTCATGTGCAGAGAAATGAGTGATAACGTTAGTTGATTTAGCTAGCGTAAAGCTAGCTCTCTAACGTTCATTTTGCTATCTGGCCGTCGTAAGCCAAGTACAAAAACGACCGCCGTTAAATTCTCTCTGCATTCAGGTCGCACAACGTAATTTAGTCCTAAAAACAACAGACATGTTTTTTGATCTAACGTAGCAGGTATTCGGCATGGGTATCTATTTGTAGCATTGAAGCTAGCGACATCTCTGGGGCTAGTAACGATTTGAGCAAGATGCAGCGTTGTTGCACTGCCTGCTAGCGATGTAACGTTATGCTAACAACGCAGCACCTTAACATAAAGGTTAACGTATTGTCTGTCAAATATTTGTAACGTTAACTTGTCAGATGATGCGTGTTTATTAGGCCACTCTTGTGTTTGTAAACGTTTGCTAGCCGTGTCGAGCATGGAAAAGTTAACTGGCATCGTCGTGCGAGTGAGATCTTTCATATGCTGTTGATAACGTTGTATAAAATGTAGCCTTAAGGTTTTATCGATTTGAAATAATCGATCATGCCAGTTAAATTGGCTGAGTTCAGTCGCTGCTGCCACGTGACTTCTGTCATTGAAATCGGAAAGTTCTAGATGTCGGTGTAGTCTCGGTAACGTTAGTTTCTCCTACACGGAGCTAATGTGTCCTAGTAACTACTCGTTAGCAAGAGAGCATTCTGCACTGGATACATTTCACGTTATTCGAGTTGACCTAAAGGTGTATTTACATTACTGTTGGGTATAATCCAAGCCTCAGTCTAGACATGGAAAACATATTTGAGGCTGTGTCTCGCCAGTTGTACCATACTGTCAGAACAGGCCTGCCAGATGTAGTGCTCTCTTGCAATTACGTGTTCTAATAGACCTATACAATTCTCTAACGTCAAAGCTAAGTCTTTGCATGAAGGCAATCGATATTTTGAATTAACTGTAACTCATCTCATCCACAGCTAGTGCTTTATGTTTTTGAAGACATTCCGTTTCTTTACATAACATAATTGGAACTCCTTCTTTGTTATTGTCAATGTAGACATTTCTGTTGGGCAATGTCCTGCTAAACTTGGGACTGTTTATGAATAACCTGTACCATAGTCTAATTGCAATGTGATTTCCATTATCCTGTTCATGTGTTTCATTGTATTAAGGTTTATCTTTTTTATGAATGATTTGTTGCTTACATTATCTAACTTTTTCCTAAGTCTAAGTCTCCCTGCCATCTATTAGAATTCCATTCCCAAAAGCAAATCTAGCAGCTACTTGAAGCAATTGGCTGGTCGCTTGTTCTTAAGGGGTGCTAATCCCAACCTGTCCCTCACGAAGCAAAAGTGAAATGAAAACCTCGGAGTGGCTCTGGTTTCAGAATGATATCTCTCCACCTGGCAGCTCTGTATGCTAAAAGGGTGACGCCCAGAAACATCTCAAGACAAAACTAAATGAAAAAGAAAAGAGAAAGAGAAAGTCAGAGGGCTTTTCATAGCATATTGTCTCTCTTACAGCTTTGATTAAAGTCATATTTCTTATGAAAAGCTCTTTGAATTGCAGAGTTTGTATAAAATAATAATTTCTGTAACGTATATTTCAGGCTGTAACGTCAACAGTGTGAGTGTGCAGTCCTCCTTGCAAAGGAAGGAGAGGCACCAGGGACCATGAGTGAGAATGGCCCTCACACAGAGGCGTCGATGTACTTTGAGGTGGAGGTGGATCCCTTGGGGCGGGATGACGACGAAGAAGAAGACAAGATCCACTTTGACAAAGATGATGATCTAATTGCCGAACCTTCGTCGTCTTCTGGTCGAGTGTACGACCGTACCACAGTGCTCATTGAGCGGGACCCTATCCGACTAGATGAGGAGGGTGAAGAGGAGGGTCACTGTGGAGGGGACGAAGATGGTGTCACCTTCCTAACTGAAGTGGAGGGGGATGGAGATGAGGAGGATGGGTCTCTGGCCTTTATGACCGACCCTGATGGCATGTCACAGGGTTATGTGCACCACACCATTTCTCCAGACCAGATCCAGTTCACAATAAACCCTGGCTCCACGCCAATGCCACGTAACATTGAAGGGGCCACCCTCACCCTGCACTCTGAGTGCCCAGAGACCAAGCAGAGAGAGGTAAGCCTAAATAAAATGCACCTCCTACAAAAGTTCAGGATTTATAGCTGCTACAAACTGACAAAATGTACATGTGCTTAATGGATTACTGAGGGCATCTCGAATACTCAAAAAGATACTCAAATTTGAAGTCTGAACACAGGTGCAAACTGATTTCAATGAGCAGATTCTTTTTTAGTAATGTTTCATGCTTCTATTCATTAACACATGCTAAATATTTATTTCGCACATTATACCACAGTTGAGGATAGAATGTGGTCTGCTATGGTTGGACAGCAAATGTGCACTCATAAAGCAGCTAGCCCCCATTGAATGACTGCAGAGAACAAGTCAGTTGTGTGTTTAGTCAGATGATTCAAATGTCAGATGATGCACAGGAAATGTCACTTCAAACACATCAAAACAAGAGGTAGTTAATTATTGACCAGTTGCCTCAGCATCTACTATCCTGAAGAGTCCTGAGAAGAATTTGGTTCTCGGTTGAATTTAAAATATATTTGATCCATTACAGTTTGTATGGGAGGGACAGAAGCCTAGTGATTTTTATTATGCAAATTGTCAGACTTTATAAACCTAAGAAAAATACCCATGTTCTCTGTTGATTTTCAAATACTTTAAGACTGAATGTTTGATGAAGATACCTTGACAGCTCAATGTGAATATTAGTACCATTCGATGTGTGGAGTACTGGACTGAATGTGTTTTCCCCTAAAGATATTAATACAGAGTCACCATGAGGGAGAACTTCTCCAGTGCGGTTTATAATCTTGACTTGAAGTTGCAGATGAATACACAATTCTGTGTTCAGTAATAGACTCACACACTGGTATTTTTTTAGTGTGAGTTTGTGGTACTTGTGTTTGTCTAAGAAGAAGTACAGAGAAGCTGCACAGATAGTTCGTATTTCCTGCAACAGCAAAATGTTGCAACACTGTTCTTATGGCTTTGAGTCACAAGAAAGTGCCAAACAGTTCTTAGTGATGTATCAAATCCCCTTATTACCTCCGCCAAAGGAGGAGGTTATGCTTTCGGTAGCGTTGGTTTGTCTGTCTGTCTGTCTGTCTGTCTGTTTGTTTGTTTGTTTGTTTGTTTGTTTGTTTGTTTGTCTGTCTATCTGTCACCAAGTTTACGGAAAAAGTTATGGACGGATTGAAATGAAAGTTTCACCACAGGTGCGGCTGAGCCCAAGGATGAACCCATTAAATTTTGGTTGTGATCCGGAATTTTTTTTTTTATTTTGAAGCAAAACTACAGTGCACTGATGCGATTGCATCCAATGGCCGCTGGGTGGCAGCAACGCTTACATTATGAACAGTGAACATACCAGTTTAAAC
>JAOWBC010001592.1:16070709-16082238 GCA_028566105.1 Hypoplectrus providencianus
GCCTAAAAATTGATAAAGAAATATTTGTTGGGTTGCAAAACAGCATCATTTCATTTAAATGTATTTGTCAATGGAAAATAGTACCAAAGTGACCATTAACTTCAATACTATGCATCATATCCCAATTGGAATCAGTAAAAAAAAAAAAAATCACAATTGGATATCCTTCCTAATGAGGCATCCCTGGTCTAAACTTTCACATGATTCTTGCAAGTACCTCCATGAGTTTGGGTTGTGGAAAGCCAAAAATGTAATGATCAACAGACAAATGTATTTTTACCCATTAATGATTTCTTAAGATGCAAAGGCGACTGCATCCCTCCTCGTGAAAGAAGGAAGAAACCAGGGGTGTGGCTTGATTTTTGGGGTCATTCTTTGAATATCAATATAGCGCGGGGTTAGAGGTGTATCAACTTCACCTCCCTGTCAGTTGTGATTAGAGCCAGGGAGTAGTCGGTGTGAGAACAGAGATCATTACCGCCTCAAAGAGTCCTGGGAGGCCCGCTGTGGCTCAATAACTCTCCGTAGACCACACTGATCCATGGATAAGATATCGTTCCCCTCTAGCGTATTTCAATATGCAACTGGATGGTGTTTCATTGGTTCCTGTATGATTGATTGATCAGATATTACTCGGCCAGGAGGACAGAGAACTTTCTAGGTCCTATTTTCTATCACCAAAGTGAACAGAGTTTTCACTCTACTTTACAGACCACCTTTGTGTGTATATGACTGAGGGTGGGGAAAAATGCTCCTGTCCATTTAATTGATAACAGATGTAAGAGCCCGGGCAATGGGGTGAAAGGTCATTGTTGTCATGGCAACAGTGTATGAGTAAATGCAAGAGGGCTGGGGGCTGGGATGGGATGGGATTGGGGGTTAGAGAACTGAGGAAAGGGCATGGAGGGCAGGGTTCAGAGGTCATTACTGCAGCTTTTTTAGACAAAGGGACCACTTCCCCTTCCCTCCACTTGCCTCCTGATGGATGCTGATGTAGGGAGCTCCTCTGACGGTATAGACCTTGACACCACCCCAACGGCCACGTTGACCCCTCGGCAGCCGCCCTGTTCAAACGTCATCTGCTGCTACAATGGTGGCAGGGGGTCCGCAGTGGCACAGAGTGACCGCCCCACGCCCACCACCCATCTGTCTTACGCCCCTGCACGCGTGGCCATTCTGTGGAAAATGTTTGAACAGAGGAGGCCTATGGCACATGTGATGGCTCCCGCTGACCCCTCACGGTTGTTCGTTTCTAAAGTTCAATGCCGATGAAACGGATGTTTTACTTTGATACAATAGAGTTGAACAGGAAGCCACTGGCAGTGACAAATAGGACAAGCTGTTCATGATATATCAAGATAATATGTCAGTCAACCATAACTAAAGCCAGATGTTTTAAAAGTGCATACACCCTCTCTGGCATAAAGTGGTATCTTTAAAGGAAGAATGTGAACACCATCAATGAGATCTATAAAACAGAATATGACATACATGTGATGGGCAATCAGGCGACGAGTCTGCCAACAGGAATGTGAATGCATTTTTCTATCTTTGTGCACTCAGTTAAAGTCTATAAAAAAAACTTCCCTTTTATAAATCAGGACTCTGGTTGACTTAATTTTTGCATTATATTGTCCATGTTTATAGAAAACATTCCACAAACTCCTGCTTGGCCAGTGGGGTGACCTGGAATGCCCTTGTAAGATTTATGACCAAATACAAACACAGGTCAATCCAGGTGAACCGTTGCCATCTAGTGGACAACTGGTGCAACTTCAACTCCCCCTCACATCTAAAACGTGCTTCAGTTTGATGCTTTACCTGTACTTTGAAGTGCAGAGCTTTGCACTAGATGATTATTAAAACATGTATCTTCTGAAGGAGTTAAGTGTCTTATAATAAGTCTGGGTTTTTGTGATTTGTGTGTATAATAAAACCTATGACAAGAAAACTAAAAACACCCTGTTTTTATAGGTGTTACAACTGCGGAGGCCTGGACCACCACGCCAAAGAGTGCAAATTACCACCCCAGCCTAAGAAGTGCCATTTCTGCCAGAGCATTGACCACATGGTTGCCAACTGCCCAATCAAAGCACAACAGTCCTCACCGGGTTCTCAGGGAAAACCGTCCCCCTTGAAAGGAGACGAGGAGGAGCACAGCCACTCGGCACCTCCTCCCGAGACCTCTGATTAAGCAAGAAATTGGGCAACACTGACGCCGGGGAAGCACAGAGGCCAATCAAACTGCTTTGATGGAGAGACGGGACACATGGGTACCCTTCCGCCTGTCGAAGCTGCTTTTGGAACTACCTCAGGTTAAAAAAAAAAATATTGCTGATGAAGAATGTTGCTGAAGTTTTTGTTTGTTTGTTTTCAGTTGGTGTAACACTCAGGAATACTGCTGTATTATTGCACTCAGGACGCTTTCTAAATGTTTGATTAACTGCTGTTGTTTGAGGGTTTTGAGATTGTAGTCAGCAATGCCATATGACCGATTATCTTGATGGATTTTTGTAGAATCTGTTTTTTTTTTTTATGTGAAACTGTGCCCCTCATGTGGGAAATATACCTATTTTGTTTTTGCATCATACTCAGTTAGGGTCTTTAGTGTGGAGTTACACATTCGCTGCCTTACCATTTAGTCCTTTTCTCGACCGTTAATGCCTCGCTATCCGACACGGCAGAGACTTGACAGTTGGTACCTCTGTAATGAATGTTAGTTTGCATATCCATGGGGAATGGGAGGGTTTTCTTGAAAACACAAGGGAAGGGTTTAGGGTTTAGCTATAGGCAATGTATTGGCATCTGCCAATATCGCAATTGACCATCCAGTTTTCCTGGGGCCAAATGAATGTCAGACCAGAAGTGGATTCCAGCTTTTGGTCACTTATTTTCTTTGTCATTTCATTTTTTTCATCCAGCGTTTTGCTGGCTTTCTAAAGGTGCACAGTCTACCTCATAGGTGCATGTTTGGTCAGCTGCAAAAACTGCCAATCTAACAGCTGATGGTAAACCAAATATTCTCAGAATACAGCTTTGGAGATTTGAATTGGGATGAAATCAAATCCTTTTTGCACTACAGTATTTTTTTTCCAGCAGTGCCATTAGTTGAAATATAAACCCCATAAAGAGTAACTTGATGCTTCCTGAAAATAGTGATATCAGTTTCAGAAATTTTGAGAACAAAACGCATCCCTCCCAACTCCAATGTGTTTGACCCTTCATCAGACCACTTTGATGGCTATGGTGAAAGAAAAACATGTCACTACTACATGGGAGGGAAAGCTGGATTATTAGACGTGGTATAGTTTGAATCTCATTGAGAGATGGCAAATAACACGTTTTCTCGCCTGGTGTTGAGTTACTCTTTAGCTTTTCTGGGAGCTTATTCAACTCTCCATCAATAGTTTATTGAAACTGTATTGGCTCCTTGGTAAAATACTGCTGCTTCATACTTACCTCAACTCAGATTTGATAGAATTCCAACCGATATGATACCTAACCCAATAAGACATCTCTTCTAATAAGATACTTTACCTGGACTGAGTTACTGAGAGGTCCAGCTAGCTCTCCTCTTGAAACTTTGGGGGAAAAAAAGAGGCAGAATCAGACATGATGTTGCCAGCGGGGAGGCTGGTGTTTTTGTTTATATCCAGTGCGGTCCATTTCTAGGTAGTTATTTAAGACATTACCTCCCTCTAACCCGTAGCAGGGTGCTAGTTCAGGAACAACAAGCCTGCGCGGAGGAGCATGTAGATCTAGCTAGCTATTCAGCATTTTACTCCCGTTTTACAGGAGAAGCTGACACGGCTTTAACACCCAATTAATATATATGTAAAATTATTCTAAAGCCTTTAAAAAAAAAAATCATACTACTTATTTATTTTCATCCATGAGTGCTGCAGCTTCTCCCTCTGCTCCTGTTGAAGCCTCTCAGCAATAAATGTTCTAGAAGACCTCAGAAAACTCCCAAATGGCATTCAAAGCTATATATGACTTGAGAATATATTTGGGTAACACATTTTTAACATCAAGGTACTCGTATTACTTTGTACATATGTGCTTGATAAATCACTGTCAATGTCCTTAACAATAATCCAATGCAGTATGAACACAGTGGACAGTAATATATTGCAACACATGCGTAACAAACACAGTACATACTGTACAGTTACATAGTATTATGAGGACTGACGCAAACTGTGAGTTTGTTTTTTTTTTTGCCTTGTATTTTTTGTTTATTTTTGTGCCAATGAGCCTTTGAGAAGAGTCTCATTGTTTTTCCTATCTATGCCAAAACCAATGCAATGTTACTCTGCACTAATCATGTGTAAGATGCATTAATTTCCTTTTTTATATTCAGTTAATCCCTTTTTTTGAATATATGTTCCGTATTTTATATTATATTTTTTACATTTTCATATGCCACATACAAGTCAGTCGCTGGTGGGTGGGGGGGAGGGGGAATAAAACACTCCACTCTTAGACTCATCTCAGGAATTGCCAATCTGAAAACTCAGGGAATACTTCAGATTGATTAGAAGGAGTCGAGGAGTGTTTATTCAGGACTAAGAAGAGACTGAATGTTCATCCACATGATGTGAAGCGTAGGACGAAGATGTCAAAGTAAAATGAGTTCAGGAATTTCTTGGAGGAAAATATTTCTTTGTGCTTTTTAAGAAGGAAAAAAAAAGATTGTGGCCAAAAAAGGAAAGACACAAATGGTGTGAAATAGTTATGATTGAGATTCGTAAGATTTTTGATGCTAATACTTTGTCGATTTTCCCTTCACTCAGTGTGATGATTTTTATTTTCTCCTCTTCTCACATAACTTGCCATGATATACGATATGAAGAGAATGTTCCACTATTATTGTATTTTTTTCCTCTATAATCGTTGTAGATGGGGATGTAGTAGAATATTGTTAAAGGGATTGGGGCTAGTAGTATATAATCCGGGGTTGTCTCATCTCAACACATGGCAGATTCTTGGTGTTCCAGACTATCAATGCTTAAGACAAAAAGAATGTGTCATGGATGACTTAACACTCAAATATTGTTTCATAATCTGCTGTTTAAACTGATTTAAAAAAAATAATTGCTATGATAATTCCACTCAGGATATGTAAGGACAGAAAGATTGTTACAATAAGTGCTCTGATTAAACAGACAGATTTCCTTTTCTGTGTTTTCTTTTTCTTTACCACTTTTGATTGCAGTGCCAGTAAAGATCCTCTAACTTGAACACTTTGTCCTATTACAAAAAAGGGACAAACCCTGACTTTTTTTTTTTTTTTTTTTTTTTACAAATCGACCTCATAAATAAATAGTCAAACTTGGATTCTGACACCCACTCTTTAGATAAAGGTTGAATGAAAGTGTTGTATTGTAATGTTTGCAATATTCTGATGTACCTAGTGATGTTTTCAAAGTATCATTTGGAAACGTCAATGAAAGACATTCTGATTGCAACCCCACAGTGGCGTGCTACTGTGATTTGATTGCAAGTGTTCAGGTATACCTAAAAAATCCTAGGATTTCAGACTATATGTACTCAGGGCTCACTTTTAGCACACCAAACCACTCTGTGTCACAGTTTACATTATGTGTGCTTGTCATGGTGCATTTTGTTTGTAACCATCAGCCATTTACCTTGTGGTGTTGTATCTGAGCAGATAAATGGCTAATGACTTTTCCTCCAAAATGTGCATTTATTACTGATGAATGTATCAATGTGTACTGCCATAAAACTACAGTTATCTTGATCCATATTATCTTGATTCAGTTGCTAGTTTGTCAATGATGAGCAGCATGTAGGCTTTTCAAAGTATTACTGTGATTATGTTTCTATATGTAAAGATCTGCTCCATTTCCTAGTAAATATGTCAATATTCATGTGTCTTTTTGCCTGCTCTTTTCCACATTACGACTTTAAATGTTGCATTCAAATCCTACTAAAGTGAGTTCAAAAGAAACAAAGTATAGCAAAAGTAAAAATATTCATCCTGCAAAATATACATTATTGCAGTGCTGTAACTTCAACACAAAATGAATTGCAAGAGTTTAGATAGACTGACCCATTAATCATTAAAGATAACTCAAATGTGAAAATGTGTTGCTTTGGATATTAAATATATACATAGCCTATGTTAATTATACATTAAATATCTTTGGACTTTTATCTTTAAATTAAAGTCCTATAGTACTTAATTTTGATATGTCGTGCAGTGTTAGTAGTAAATATATTGACAATGCAGAAGCGCCACACATTTCTGCAGAACTCCACCACTGTTCAACAAAGAGTACACTCATAAAAGGTATACACATTGAGTATGTGAGAACCTTCAGACCTCGGTCCACCGCAGTGCTGCATTACACGGTATGAAATGTGAAAGAAAGCCCATCATTTCCTCTTTTTCTGTCTGGTCATGATAGCTGATAAAACCCAAAGTCCTGCACCACAGTTCTAGGTAATAGCAGCGGATTACCGCGTTTGTCCACCAGGGGCGCTGTTCTCTGTTTATATTTTCAATGACATCCTGTCCAATATGGCCGCATAGGGACAGGAAAGCTAGTAAAATTCACAGTCGAAATGACAGATATAACTGCACAATAGGGCTATTTTTTGATAGTCTAAAGTAAACTTCTAAATCGCGATGTGGCTGCCGTTTCACAATGTGTGTTTAAGAACCCAGACAGCCAACAGAAGAATCGTCGCTGCTGCGTTTTTAAGATGTTCACGGCACAGGGCTAATGCTAACGTTTCTCTCTTCAGTCATTCAGCTGGCCTTTCTGCACCAGCATGCAAAGCTCTTCTGTATAGAAAACACGGAGACCCCTCTCGCGTCGTCCAGTAAGAGTGCCTTCCTAAATCAGCTTTAAATAAATCGTTTATTTCCCCCTGTGATCATGTTTGTAAAGCAGCCTCAGCTTTGTGTAGCTAAGAGGCTATTTTAACGGCGGTTGGGCAGTTGCTGATACTGGTCCTTCTTGACGTTATTTCTCTTGCAGCACTTGACAAATATTAAGTGACCACACGTTTGTTAAAGACATAAATATCACCTTTTCGTGTAGCATGCTCCAGGTTTATTGCTGTGACGTCTTCTTCGTCTCACTGTGCCGTGTTAACTGAAGCCATACCGGGCTTAACACTGCGCCCTGAGGTCGGAGGGAAACAGCACCGGCTGATGGCAGCTGTGGTTCCCCTTGTGGTCACAAGAGGCACAATTTAGCACCTTAATTCTCGGAAACAAAAATGAAACATTTCTGCTTTACCAGAAGTGTCTCCAAACTGTATTTTTAAAGATAAGATGAGGGGGATTTTTTTTACTGCTAATTATAAGGCCTGTTATAAACTGCTTAGTTAAACTTGCGGTTGTCTGTGATGTGACCTTCCCAAGTGTAAAGGACACCACAGTTGCTTTCTTTTTTTAAAAGAAGAAAATGCCATTGTCTGCTTTTGGTATACATTTTTCCACTTCACTTCCAAGTCTGATTTGCTGTATGTCATACAGCAGAATGCTGTCACCAAACCAAAAATGATGTTGTGTATACATAATTTGTTGTTTTATTTTGCCAGGTTGGAGGATGTAGATCTACCACCCATGGGTGCAAATGATGTCTTGGTTAAGATGCTGGCAGCTCCAATCAACCCATCTGACATCAACATGATTCAAGGTAACTGTTTTTTAATTTGTTTGGATACCCCCACACCAAAAATGAATGAAACCAAGCACTATTATTTATTGTAAGTTACACTGATCAATTTTTATTTTTTTTTCAGGTACTTATGCTATCTTGCCTGACCTCCCAGCTGTTGGGGGTAACGAGGGAGTAGCACAGGTCGTTGAGGTGGGCTCTCAGGTGAAGTCCCTCAAAACAGGAGACTGGGTCATTCCAAAAGATGCTGGTCTCGGTAAATAACAGCTCAATTATGTGAGGTGTCATTATATCGCTAAACGTGTTCACCAATCATGATTTTTGATGAGTTTTGTGTGTTGTGTGAGCAGGGACGTGGAGAACAGAGGCAGTCTTAGCAGAGGATGATGTCATCTCATTACCGAATAACATTCCCCTGCTGTCTGCTGCCACACTGGGGGTTAATCCCTGCACTGCCTTCAGGATGCTCTCTGACTTTGAAAATCTCAAGCCAGGTAATCACTTCCACACAGAGTCATAGCATTAGGTTTGTCTCATGGAACACAGCGATCCTGTATTCAACAACTAGGGGCAGACACAAAGGGAGTCCTTCAATTACTGCCACTGAGAAAGGGCACATTTTCTGTTCAGTTTTTTGTCAACAGGATGATGGAAAAAATAGTTGGTGGAAGGGTGTAGCGTGCACTGGTACATTTTTGGAGCAGATGAGGATTACGGGACGGATACACAAATAAGTCTAATATGCACAATACTAGTTTTACTTATATTCCCCTTCCAGAAGGAAATGCAGGTTATTTACTTTTTAGCAACCAGATTGTTGAAACCATAAGCCCTTGGTTGGAGAAACATCTGCTTTGAGAACTAGAAAGTACATTTTGTTAGAATACGTGGTCCTTACCATACAAAGTACAGTCCTTACTCAAAGTATAAATCTAAATGGGGATTTGAAGATGCAGTATACCTGTCTGATTACGTCTAAAGACATGAAGTGACAATTTCGTTCAATCTGATGTCCTTGCAGGTGATTCTGTGATCCAGAACGCAGCCAACAGTGGAGTTGGGCAGGCTGTAATACAGATTGCAGCTGCGAGGGGAATAAACACTATCAATGTCGTCAGGGACAGGTGATTGGGAGTATTTCCAGTCTTTGCGGGAAACTACATTTCTCAGTCCTAATCATTGGCTCAGTTAATCTGTTCACCTGAACGTGAGATAGTGAGTTAACACAGAGTTTTTCTGCGGTAAAATTTATGACTGTTATGACCTTCTCCATTGTTTCTTCCCTTTCAAAGGCCAGAGTTCTCACAGTTAAGTGATAGGCTTAAGGCCATGGGAGCTACTCATGTGATCAAAGAAGAGGCACTGAGGCGGCCTGAGATGAAGGAGCTGTTCAAGGTCTGAGGATCTTTGGACAGCTAAAAAAAAAAATAATGATCATGTGGCTTTGGCTGTGCTGAATAAACCCAGTCCAAGTCTGTTTTTCTTTTTCTTTTTCTTTAAAAAGACCTGCCCAAAGCCTAAACTGGCACTAAATGGAGTCGGAGGCAAGAGTGCAACAGAACTGCTTCGTCATCTACAGTGAGGATGCTGAGTCGTCTCTGTTGACATAATCTAATATTTTATACAGAAAAGGGAAACCTGATCATAATTCTTATGAATTTCAGGTTTGGAGGATCTATGGTGACCTATGGAGGGATGGCCAAACAGCCAGTTACCGTCCCTGTGGTAAATAAAACCTTCTGGATTTAACATTACATGGACACACAGATATCTTCCTCTCAGTATACTTACTGAACTTTTCTTCCCCAGAGTGCTCTTATTTTTAAGGATGTGAAGGTCAGAGGATTTTGGGTCACACAGTGGAAGAGAGATCATTCAAGCGGTGAGTCGGCATGTAATCTACAATCCTTTAAGTATGGGGTTCATACAGGTAAATAAGTACTTGAATGACATTTTGAAACCTTCTTCTTAGATGAAAAGACATTCAGAGCCATGCTGGATGAACTGTGCCGCCTCATCCAGCAGGGAAAGCTGACAGCTCCCGCCTGTACCGAGGTGGCCCTCCGAGACTACAGCACAGCTCTAGACTCAGCTATGCAGCCTTTCACCTCAGCCAAACAGGTTCTCATCATGTGAACTTACTCAGTTTATCATGACACTGTCTAGATCAGAATGTAATGCCAGGACATCATTGCTGATTTGTCAATCAAATATGCAAGCACATTATCAACAAATGTCTCTCCACACCAGGCTCAAAGTCCAGAATCCGATATTTATGACAGTTTGAGTTCCCTAAGTTTACTGGCAGTAATTAAAAAGTAATTAAATCTTGATATCGTGATACATGATAACAGAAAGCATGACAGAACATAGATACTGCAGCTTTATCTGATGTGTTTATTAACAGGTTGAATTATTTGCAAGTTATATGGACATAATCGATGTTAATCATCAGATTTACTGTTTTGATAATAGTGATATTCACGGTGCATTGATCACTGCTACTACAAAACCATTCAACCCATGAACAATCTATTTTCAGCCATTCCTTGGTTTATTAAATAGATGCAGTGGAGTTTGACAGGGAAGCTTTGGGGAGTATAAACATTGTATAAAAGTCTGGAGTTGATCACAGTTTTAAAAATGTACTTCAGCCCCTTCAGCCACATGAATACGACATAGTGTTTTCTACTGACTGGAAATGAAGCTTTCAACCAGCACCAATAAAACAAGGTCAACAAGCTTCACCAAAGATTGATGATGCCAAAGGTTGTTTTTCTCTGCTTAAGTACATCTAGTGCTTTACTCACTGCTATTATAGGACTTAAACATGAAAACACACCCTGTGATGTGAAGTATTTATAGATATTGATCTGGAATTACAGTTTTAACAGTGCAACAACTTATTAAAGCATAAAAATATATATTTAAATATCATCTGTGATGGTTAATCATTACCTGGCCAGCACCAGACTCACAGCCACAGACAGAAGCGGTAGCAGCCCGCTGTAAATGGCAGCTGCCCCTTCTTTTTCCAGACAGCGCTCATACCTGTCAAAGTCTACCTCTCTGGCTGCACACACGTGATCAGCCCGGCAGGCTCTGTTACACTCTGTCAGGTCATAGCTGACCGAGTTGAACTCATAGTACTTCTGCAGGTAGCAGCGGTCGTTTGCAATGCGCTCCAGAACCTGATGCATGGAGGCTGGGGAGGCGTCTGCCACTCTGAAGCTCTCTGTGAGGCGATACTCTTTCTCCCAGCGTCCACGGACTGCATTAGCGCGAGTCAGGTTCATATAGTAGGTCACCACATCCTGTATGTGTTCAAACAAGTGGTTTGAGTCACAGAAACCAAAACTATAAAGAAACAGGTGTTTCTGTGGTCGCTCTGCATCTTCAAAATGCTCCTAAACATTTTAAAATGAACTGTAGACAGGCTAGCCTTGACCTACTTTGACCAGGAGCGTCTGGGGGTCATACTCAAAGACACGAATCCCAGGATTGTTTGCTCCATCCACGACTCCAGGAAGTGTTGTTTTCCATGGTGTGACACCTGGGCTCAGGAACATTGTACTGATGGGCGAGCCTGGAGAAACAGAAGGGCCATGATCTCTGATTACCACAGTACTATGGTCAAAAAGGTAAAAAGGAACATCCTAAAACAAAATGCACTGGGTTCATATGAAGCCCTGAATTTCAGAAAATACTTGTATGCATGAACTGAATTCTACTCCTTGAAAAATAATGGATTATAAACTTAATTTTTTACATAATCTGTACAATCACTGATATGGACCAAAAGAAACATGAAACATGCAATAAAAGTTAATACAAACAGGTGGTTAAATAAACAGGTTTTAATTAGCATTTG
>JAOWBC010001592.1:16082338-16094772 GCA_028566105.1 Hypoplectrus providencianus
ACCAAAAGAAACATGAAACATGCAATAAAAGTTAATACAAACAGGTGGTTAAATAAACAGGTTTTAATTAGCATTTGCAGAACAATTTATATGTTATTGTTAAGGCTCATAAAGGCACCTTAGAAATAGAATGACTAAAGTTCCAAAAATAACTAATTTCTAATAATTAAATAGCAACCAAACATCCCAATGTAAAATAATGAAAGAAATAGTGTTTGACCGAACCCTGTGAGCTGTAGAACATCCGGAAGCTATCAGTGTGATGATGGCCAAAAAACTGTCCAGCGATGACTGAATGATGCTTCTGTATTAATTTTAAGTAGAGCTTGTTGAAGTCGGGCATGAACCACGGCTTGTTCCTCTTCTTCTCAAAGAAACCCGGGGGAACGTGGCCAATGATGTAAACCTGAAAGAGTAACCAATATGGAGTTAGCAAAAATCCACACTGACCTCTGCTATTTTGACTGATTCATCTTTTTGCAAGGTATGAGCTTAATTTGGCTGGAGAACACTCAGACTGAGTGTCTGATTGTGAAAGTTGACCTTTTTTCCATCTGAAATAATGACTCATACAGGGATGTGAACTGAAAGTATTCTTCCTGATAACCCTGGTAACCAGTCTCAAAAAGAGGAATTAGGTGTCAATTATTCACTGAATCATTTTCAAGCGTGACATTAAATTAAATTTAACCCCAGTTGTGAGTCACAGATTGTCAAAATGCTTTACCTTTTCTTTGTTTTTGGCGGCCTCTGTGAGAACTCGATCCAACCAGATAAACTGGCCCGCAGGGTCGATTGTGTTAAAGGTCCGCTTGTTCTGGTCATAGTATAGGTTAGTGTTGAGAACCAGCATCCTGAAGCCTGTCCGATTCAGCAGCTTTTCTGTGTAATATCCACCTATGTAAAGAAAAACACAGCAGTGATTAATGTGGTTTTTAGGGGACAGCAACTGTGTGAGATGATCTAAACTAAAACAGGCAGCTCAGTTAACCCTTTTTAAATGTCCTTTGGGATTCTGGATGCAACCACTCCTGCCACATTTCTGCTGTTCGCTCATAGATGTAGTTTGGGCCTGCAGGAAGCTGGTTCTTAGGGTGATAGTCGTGATTTCCCAGGGCAGAGTACACTTTAGTGTCTAAGGAAGGTTAAATGAATAATATGAGTAAGTGAATACTTAAACAGTAACAATATTTTAATACATTTGCTGCTGTCTCTTCACCTCACACCTACTTGGAAACACCTTGGTTATAATATTGGTGAGGTTGCTGATGATATTGAGCACTTCTTCTTCTCCCAGATCCTCATTGGGTACATGTGGTGTGTCATCCCTGAAAGACAAAACAACAGCTGAGTGATGAATTGATTCAGATGCTGAATAGTACTGAAGCAGGCTTTAAATCCGGAGTATAATTTTCAATTGAGATATATGGCAATATTCTCTCAGTGAACCAATATTTTGAAGTTGTGTCCTGGTTATTGAGCTGCACAAGCATTTTTTTTCTCTTGAAATGGACTTGGGACAAATAAAACATGAAAAATGTAACAAGCAGCCTGTGTGGGTACAGACCCTGTCCATACGATGAAGTCTGGGTCTGGTAGAATTTCCTTCATTGCATACACAGATGAGTTTATAAGCATCCATGGTGAGTCACAAACATAGTCCCCATATTTCCCTGCATTGGCTGCAGGGCGTTTGCCACTTGAGGCGCACACAAGTTCGGGATCATCCGTCAGATTGTATGATGGGTCCAAGTGCAAATCAGTAATGTGCCAGAAGTTTCCTGGATGAAAAAAAAAAAGATGCGTAATAACGCACATTAACTTGTCCTCGCAGTGGGAGATTTTCAAGAAACATTTAAATGTTGTATATAATATAAACAGGCTACTTACCCGACAGTGCGACAACCTCTTTGAAAAGCAGACAAGATAGGAGCAGCCTTATTGTGGACATGTTCAAGCCTTTAAAGAAAGTCCGACAAAAGTCAAGTCGGGGAGTAAAAGGTAAGTCCATAAAGGGCAAAGCAAGATAAGATAGAGCTACTCATGACGCGTCTTCGACCTGAAGGTGGTCCTAATCCGTTTCCTCTGTATGTTAGGTCTGGGTATATAACTCCCTCTATTGTTATTATTATAATTTCTATTGAAAAGATTCATGCCACACTTCCTCTGATCGCACAATGTAGGCTACACCTGACTGGCGTATAATAAAGACATTTAAACATCATTGTCTATTTTCTCCTAATTAAAAGAAGAAGTGGCAACTAAAATCAACAGATTTTCGCACCAGGCCCAGAAAACACCTACTGTTGTATAAACTAGCAGGATATGAGGCAAACCAATCGACTCCAAATATTTAATTCACATTTTGAAACGTTGTTATGACCATACAATGTTTCAAAGCTGAGTATTTAAAATGCCATAAAAGGGCGTCAAATACTTTAATCCGGGTACTTCAATGCCGTATCGCTCCCAGGGAGCTCCATATTAAACTATTTTTAAATGGGCTAAAGATAATATCAGCAGGCCCGCTTAATGCTGCCCTCTTTGGCGTGAAAATTCAAGTTTCCAATAGCTATAGACCTATATGAGTTTACTGCACAAATGTTTTGTTTCTATTTCCTTCCGCGGGTGTGTTTTAATACAACTGAAATATTTCATTCACTTTTTTAAAGGCAGCAACAGTTGCTTATGCTGCCTTCGGGTGATGCTCTTATTTTCCGAAGTTTAGGTTGTCATGTATATGCTGTAAATGGTAGATTGAGTTCTTTACAAATTAAAAAGAAAGCAAATACCTTTGATAAAACTTTATTTTTCGCCAATAAGATGTTAATCAGGCAGAAGAAGAACAGACATACTTGTTAGATTTCTTAAATTAAAAAGAAAAACAAAACAACAACACTCGAGTAGATTATGCTAATTAATACAGATTTATTTTTAAATAATTACAAAAGTATATAATTTAGTTATAAGAATTTGCTGAAAATTAAATTTAGACTGTTGACATCAGCAGCTGCTACAAAATCAGCGATATTACCAACAGGCCTGAAGGCAGCACTGCCTTTGCTTGTCTTACAAATCGTAAATCGTGCTCCGAGTTTTGCCTTACAGGCACTCCCTTCTCGAAGGTTGGGTACTGTGCCAAGTGAAATACACACACATTTCTGGCAATTGACATTAAAGATATATTTACGGTTCGTATTGAGAAGCCACGAATACATTATTTGTAGACATCTAGAGGAGAACAAGTGCCTGACAGGCTAAATTAGGGTTAAATACACAAGAGTCTCGCTGTCGGTTGTTTCGCGGGACTTCTACTATACGCATGCGCTGTGTGTTGAGTTTTGCGCGCGGGACTACACAAGGAAGTCTGCATAACTGGTGTCTCTGCTCCACAGTGTTCACTGCCTACAATATTTTATTTTATTAACTTAACTACAAGAAACGACCATGTGGAACCAGGGTGAGTTTAATGTCTGCAGCGTAGCGTTCATAAAGTGGTCAGGTCTTCCTGTTGAAGTTGTCAGTCTCCGGCTAACGCTAGCTTGCCTCTTTGTTGTTGTGTCTCGGACACTAACCACAGTTGGTGAAAAACAAGTGATTTACTTTGGAAGAATAACCGGCTCCCTATGCCTGCTTACTATGCCGTTTTTTTGCTTTTTCAGGAGGGTACAATGATTCAAGCATGGGTGGTGGGTACACTCAGTCCCCAGGAGGATTTGCATCACCTGCTGCTTCCCAGGGAGGAGAAAAGAAAGGGGTTGGTATTGAAGTCTCCAATAATACATCCCTATATTCCACTTAAAACTCGGAAACAGATGTAAAAAAAAGTATGTGTAGAATAAAATGTCATCTCTTATATTGCTTTTAACATTAAAATTGAGATCGTATATATATATATATATATATAGCTGTATTGTGTCCTGATGGAAATCATGTCAGTCATCTGGATGATCATGCACATCAGTCAACCAGTGTGGGTTTTTGCTTTTACAGCGCACCCGTGCCAACCAGATAATCCCCTGCACAGTGTCCCAGCTGATGTCTGCCTCCCAGGCTGATGAGGCCTTCAGGGTAGGAGATGTGGAAGTTGCCCAGGTAAGCAGAAACAAAACAGGGACTGCATAGTAGCAGAACATGAAAATAACTCTGGTTGTTATGACAGAACATAATGAAAGGTGCCTAAAACAAGTTACCAGTCTCAATCCCAAATATATTTGCGTAAAGTTCACGTTTACAATAATGCTAATCCTAGTTTGAATAAACTTTGAATGAAGTTTATTTGGGGACCATAGTCATAAATATGTCAGTATCAAAACTGTTGACTCAAAGGCTGAAATGACAAGTGAATTAATCATTAACTTTAGTAACGGATGTAATAAAATCTCTAACTCACACATATGTTATTTTATTGCTTCAATACTTCTTCAAATTGAATACCAATTATTTTACAAGTTCTTGTACCTCAAATGTAATGAATATGTGCTTTATTGTCAGACTTTTACTCAGTATCTTTGGGTTCTGGGACTTTTGAAAACACAAGCAATTACAATACATTTGTTTTTGAATAAAGTGCCTAAAATTGTCCTACTGTTTGATAAGATTTTCTCTTCTGTCATAGGTTACCATTGTGGGTGTCATCAGGAGCACAGACAAATCCATGACCAACATCCAGTACAAGGTCGACGACATGACAGGTGCTCCCATGGACGTGAAGCAGTGGGTGGACACAGAGGTCAGTGACTTTGCTTTCCAACAAGTTCTGCTCTTGCAATTAATGTCAGTCACAAAATCATGTTTCTGTAAAATATAAATGCATCCATATACCAGGATGGTCACATGAGTGGTTTCCTGTTTAATTTAGGTTCTCTAAATATTTCATGATTGAGATGATTTTTGCATGCAAAACTTTCATTCATTTGTAGTGATAGTTCACAGCAGTGATCACCACTGTGCATGACATCTTCTGAAAAAAGGGTTTCACTTCTCAAATGTATTATTAACTTGAAGGTGTTCTTGTTCACTCTCAGATATTCACTGCTCAAAACTATGACCAAATATGTTCATCAGTGTATTTTCTCCTGCACTAACATGAGACAATCATGAGATAGCACCCACGTCACTGAACACTTACTGTACCTACATCGACATGTAATATGCTAGGCAAAAAAGACTAAAATGTTGAATTTCAACCAACTTTAAATAATACACAGAAACAACAAACTCCTCTAAACTTTTCTTTTGGGTGCAGTGTGTGTTACATAACCAATGACAACAATGGGTGGGGGGGGGGGGCAAGGTGATCTTTTGATTCAACTGGATTGACAATTTTTTTTCAACAAAAAGCTTATGGCTAAACTCTAAAATGCCGGCAGTTCTCATCAGCTGAAACTGTTCTTTAACTAAGATAAGACTACAATGCTAGACTTGAATGACTAAAATGAAAAAAAAAAAAAAAAAAACAGGATGTGGGTGACTAAATGTTTTTAAACTTTGAAATAATAGAGAACATAATTAACACTAGATGACATACCAACATCAGTGTGTATGAGAACATATGCATTTAAATTATGCACATAAAGAACATAAATTAGCAGAATAAGCAAAGACAGATGCATGCAGATTATCACTAGTACAGAATCAGATCAAGACCCAGAAAAAAATATTACATCCACATTAGGTGCCAAGTGGCAATACCAACAAATGATTTGCCGCAAGTTTGCACTCACTCTACATATCCCAGTTATTCCAGTTACATATTCCAACATGAATATTGTGCTATCCCTCCTTGTTGAGAAGCTGTTGTCTAAGTTTTGTTTGGTGAATTTTAGAAATCCTGTCCTTCAGCAGCACTGTTGTTTTGGTTTGTGTAGGACCCTAGTGTGGACAGTGCCGTCCTGCCTCCAGGCACTTACGTCAAAGTCTCTGGCAATCTGCGCTCCTTTCAGGTGAGTTCACCATCATAAAATCCCCTCTACATTAACGTACCCAGACCCGAATGGGGACTAAATGTCATTTGAGGCAACATGCTTATCTAACATTAAAATGTTCAGTAGTCGTGAATGCATTTCATCAGTACCTGTTCTCAGTACTTCCTGTTTGACTTTGGGTGTGAATTTGTGTCTTCCTGTTGCAGAACCACAGATCAGTCGTGGCGTTTGGGGTCAGGCCCCTGCAGGACATGAATGAAATCACTTCACACATGCTGGAGGTTGTTCAAGCACATATGGCTCTCAGCAAATGTAACACCATGGTGAGAAATTTCACATGTTAATATATTTGTTGTTTGTTTCAATCACAAAATGAGGAAGTCTTGTATGCTATGGTTTTATCTTGCTTACGGATCTATCAAATTCATTAAAGTTAGTATTTATAAGTTATAAGCTAATGTAAATCCGAAAAACTGTGTTTTCAAATCAGTATTTTTGGACTATTTTCTGCGGAAAGTATACTATACCTGGTTCTATATGCTGTGATGTTATAGACCAAAAAATTCTTAAGTAACACTAGACTAATTGAGGAGTTGATTTAATCAAAATATCTGCAAAACTGTGATTCTCACAAAGAGAATCATACAAAAGCATCACTTTTACCCTTGTAAAAACTAAAACGACTGATTACACATCAATTACATTACATCACAACAACTGATCAACCATGAGGAGGCAGCCAGCGATCATATGTAATACTGGTAACTTTGATTTTTTTTGTACAGGAGTCGGATTAGCGAATTTCCCATTTCAAAATAACAAAGTTGCATAATTCTACCATGAAATACATCAACACAATGTTTTTTTCTTTATTTCAGTCGGGTGCCGGAGGTGGAATGAGCAGTAACGTCATACCAATGTCAAAACCAGGCCTGGCAAACACAGGGGGGAGCTATGCAGGTGCTAATGACATGACCAACAATGGGTTAAGCGGAAATCAGAATCAGGTAAACCTAAATTATATAGTGATAAAAAGGCTGGCTCCATTATTATGTTGTCAATAATGCATTTGGACTTTTTTTTTTGTCCTTCTGTCTTCCCTATTATAAATATCATTAAAATAGCTTATTCATAAATGTAAGTAATTGATTCTCCAAGAGAACTTTCAAGGATTAAAAGGTGTCTTTGTATTTACAGTTTCATGTTGTGTGTCTGTTTTTGATACATGTTTTTTATCTCACAAGGTGCTGAGTTTGATAAGAGGCTGCCCGGACCCTCAGGGCATCAGCATTTACGACATAAAACAGAGGCTCGGCACCATGAGTATGGTTATCATAAAGTAAGACATTTTGCTTTATTTTGTAAAAATTAAATGTACATTGTGAATTTTTGAATTCTAAAATTTTACCTCCTAAAATGAAAGAAAAAGCATTAAAAAGTTGTATTGGGTTTTTCTCGGTTGTTCTGACACTTTTAGTGGTTTGCACTATGGTATCATAGAGTTCAGTTTAAAAATAGACAGAAACTAAACTGTACAGTCTTCAACCCTTTTAAACTTCACTTAATCTCCCTTATGTTGTAATTTCTCTTTTAGCAGTAACTCAAGTTTTGTCACATAAACCAGCGTGTCATAAGGGTGCGTCATTGGTTTTATCTGTAAAACATGACGCACCGAAGGGGTGATTGTCATAGGTTGTTAAAGCAACTTGGCACCAAATGCTATTTTCAGAATCACTTCCCTTCAGCTGAGGTTATAAAACTTGCATACATTTTCCAAAAATGTCCCCATTTACTGTCAGCTACAGGAGCCTTGTAGGTGTGCTCATGTCCAAGTTAGAGATGAAAGGCGAATGTGCTTTATATTGACCAGTGAGGCCAGTAATTAAATGTTTTATTTATTCTTATACAACAGTTAATTTTCCTTTTTTTTTTTTTTTTTTTTTTTTAAATAACGATACTGACTTTGTTGAATGTCTTTTCTTGTTTGTTTTTTTATTTTTCATCTTCTTAAAGCCTTTTAGCACTAAATTCTCTTTTTTTGTGTTTCCTCAGACATTGTTCATTTTTCCTGTATTTAGTTCAGAAACCTGAAATATAACTTTTTCTATAATTGAAGCAAAGTGTCAAATTCTGACATCTGATAACCTGGAGCAATCAAATGTTTAAAGTGGGAGCTTTCAAAATTACTGCAATTCAAAAGTATTGCACTGTTTCAGTTAAAAAAAAGTTTATTTGCATTGCTTGTTGTTGACATAAAATAGGCTTTAAAATGCATATTCACATTTCTCTCTACAGGCAAGCAGTGGAATTCCTGAGCAACGAAGGTCACATATTTTCCACCATCGACGAAGATCACTACAAATCAACAGACAGCGACGATTAGACTTCCCCATCTTCTGGCACCAGTTATTTCAGTCCCATCTGACCTAAGTTAATATGTATTAAAGCTATCATCTAAACCACAACCTCTCTGCTCTTGTTAATACCACAGAACTGAGCTATCCTGTAAATACTTCTGTGTTTAAGTGATAGACTTTATATGCAGTCTATGGTTGAGCTGCTGTCCTCAACGTTAGTCACACAGTTTATTTGGCGAAACCTTTTTGGTTTACACATCTGTATCCCTGAGTTTGCTTCTGCTATTTTGCAATTCCCAAAGGTTTTGCTGTCGAGGGAGCTGATGGCATTTAATACTGTTTTTCTGTATTTCCCACCTCTGTAGAAAATAATTTAGAAATTTTAACGTTTGTATTACAAGCACTCGATTTATTTTTGTCTCTGTGGCCACGATTAAAAGATTATTAAAAAATTCTGTTATTTTGTTTCATGACTTGCACGTACTGTTTTAGAGTATTTTTCTAATTTTATAGTTCATATGATGGGTCCTTTCATCTCTAACATTCTGGTGCATTAAACCTGATCTTAGGACAATACAATTGAGTTGATTAGACTCCTTTAGCACAAAATAAAAGTCCAGACAAATAAATCCACATTTCTTTAATTGACAGAATTTATTTTGAAAGAAAAGGAGGTGGTACAGAATTAAGACTTCTATATTATGGTTTAGCACGGAGGTATGTCAGTGAAAAAAACAAGACATCATAACAGGATTTGAGACAGTGGAGGGGAACTCTCAGATCATTAGTTTGTTAGACCTGGGCAGCTTCTGCTTCTGCAGTGGTATTACATGACCATGTGAAAAAGCTGCACAGTTGCTGTTTGTGGTTACTAACCTGCCAGCAAGGAATAGTTTGAGCACTTTCGATTTACAGTTTGCATATATACATTAAAGGACAATGTGCAATAAAATTAACATTGTTACCTCTGTGAGGCCTATAAATATTTAAAGAAAAAAAAAACAATGTTGGTTTTGGGGGTCTGCTGTTTTTTGGAGTTATTTAAGACTAAGTTGCCTATTGATGCTGTTTTTGTTTCTGGCTGGACAATGTACAGCAACAGCTTTGTATTGCACAATAATGTATACAAGCTACAGCCCCCCAAAAACATCAACCGTTTCTGACAAGTTTGAACACTTACAAAAATAACGTGTTTTTCCAAAAATACTACAATAATAAGTACAAAAAGGGCAGCATTAAATAAAAACCATTTGTGAAACAGCTGCCTTGAAAAAACTGGAAGAGGATGAACCGCATAAATAAAGGAATTAAAGTTTTGCTGACCACATGCAGATGAGGAATGTTACATGAATTATATAATTAAACTAGTTTGATAATGAAACTGCTGACAAAAATAATATCTGCGTCATCAGGCCAGGATTCCTGGAAGGAGATATTTCTGATGAGATTTTCCGAATACACTTCGAAAGCAACATGCACCCTGAAATGAGTTCAGTGTGGTCCTTAAATGGGCCCTCATTGAGAAAATATCCAGAGTGATGAAGCACACTGGAGTCCCTTTAAGGAGACAGCTGCTGACACAGATCTTTTCAGAAATAGGCTGAAGACATCACTTACATAAGAGTTTGAAAAATAGCACAATATATTCCCTAAATTTGTGGTCAGTTGGCACTGCCCGTTTGTGCTATTTTTAGTAAAACATCACATTCTCTTGTGCCTTCTTCACAATTGTTGAGAAAGTTTCATCCACGTCTTCATAGTCATGGTCGCTGTCCACATCAGCTGAAACTCCAGCCAGCAGCACTGCAGAGAAGGAACGAGAGCTACATAAAACAACTGGCTGGAACTCCTGATGTGGCTAACAACTCTGTCTTAGCTCTTATTTTGTCGCTTTCATTAACTTTTTCAGTGACTCACGTTTCACTTCTTCTTTTTGATAAACATATGAACTCTAGTTTATTTTGTCACAAACTGCTGTGTCTCACTGTTCTTATACGTAACTTTTTTTTAAATTTTAAAATATATTTGTGACGATGTGTGTATCCATATTTTTGTATGTATTTGCAGTTCAAATATTTAACTCTTAAACAAATAGGCTTGGGCTGAGAGGGAAAGTTGGAGAGAATTACTGGTTTGCGTCTATTTGTGCGATTTGTTCACAATAACATAAAGAATACAAAGAGTAACATCAGGAGTAAACCTTTGTAAAAATAATAAGCAGAAAGAGCTTCACCTTTTCTCTTTGACTCCTCCATTTTCACATAGGTGTTGGGCAGAGCCTTGGCCGTTGTTGCTTCAGCGCCGGAGTATTTTCGGGGTACAACTGGTGGAGGCTGGTCATCTAAGATAGCCTAAGAAAACAAGAGGAAGTTAGAAACATTCGGCTTCACGACATATACATCTTTTTTCCCAAAACAAAAAAGTGGAAGCATCATAGTCTGCACAGTCTGGTGATTCTGGTGATAAGTTTAATATTTTCTTTGTAAATTTCTTTAAGTCTCACTGTGAGAATGTGTGTGTGTTAATCAGGAACTTGAGAGAGATAAGAGACAAGAAAACATCAAACAGCTCAGCCACAGATCATTTTAAGCAGCGGTTTGAGCTGTGAATCATGTATGAAAGGCCATACTTACTGGAGCTGGTGGAGCAGGTGGCCTCCTTTTGCCAGTTAAAGTCAAATCAGCTAACTCTTTGGTTGGGACGCTTTTGTTTGCTCCGTGTTTCGTTTTGTCTCTCTTGGATGGTTTCTTCTTTTCTTTTTTCGGAGGCTTTGAACACGACAGATTGCGCTTCGGGGGTCGAGGTGGAGGAGCTGCGTCTGTGTTCCCCTGTTTGCGAAACTCATAAAAGAACGTGTCTGTCACCTCGGTGACACTGTCGACATGGCACTTGGGTGGTTGGTGGCGGGGCCATGGCAGGGGGTCGTTGGAAAAGGAGACAGACATAGGGAGCCACTGGGTCGGGAGCTCGAAACAGTGATCCGGCCTGTGTGTAAAGCTCGCCTGGATGGTGGGCTCCAACATTGCCCCTTCTATTCTCAGACACTGAAACCCCACTAGTGGATCAGTCTCCAGTTCAGAATCCCGGCTCACCACTTTAACATCCAGCGGCAAAGAAAACCCCTTTCCCAAGTCCTTGAGTTTGTACTTTTTGTTGTCACTGATCACCTCCACAAAGTGACCCTGCATGTACAGAGGCAGAAAAACCTCCTCTTTCACTTCCTCCTTCTTGTCCTCTTCATCATCATCCTCCTCATCATCATCATCCCCATAGTCTGGCTCTTGGAGGCGCTGACACAAAAGTGCCTCGACTGACTGCTTCTGTCCCTCGCTGCTTTCACTTGGCAGCTCCACAGTTTGGCAGCGAACAATCTCCAGCTGTTCTCCCACACTGAGTGCAGGCAGACCCTCCTCCTCCACCTCCTCACAGTTCCTTGTTACACTCACTTTCAGACCTGGCACCTGGATTGAAGCAACATACAGCTCGTACACTGAATTAAACTCTCTCGGCCGCCTCCGAAATCGTCCTCCATACTGCAGAGATACCAGGAAGTACTGCTGTGCTTTACGACTCTTCAAGCTGGATAATAACACCATTGGCGAAGTTCCTTTCCTGTGGAAAACCAGCTGGCTGCCCTTGCTAAGTTCAGGCAGCCAGCTGCACTTGAACAGAGAGTGCATCCCTGGGCTTTCCTGTACCTCCACTACTGCAGGGAAGGAGTCCTCTGGCTGGGAAAATGCCTCGGGCAGACTGAGCGGGGTCACAAAATTGACGTCCTTACACATCTCAGTGACATCAATCACGTCCACCTCTAAGCTGGAGGGAAACTTTAACACGTTCTTCCTCACTGTGCAAAGAAACGAGAGAAACAGTTTGAGGATATGTAGGCTGGAAGAGGCAGAAGATGAAGCTGAATTAATTGATGACAGACATATTCAGAACCTTTAATAGAATAAAAGTAGCAGTAGTAGCAGTTAAGCGTAAAACATATATAATAGTGCTGATAAGATCTGAGTATTTTTATGGGTGTGAAGTCAAACATCAACACTATTTTTAAAGAAGTGCAGACTTTACCTATATTATCACCGACAACATGTACTGAAAGTCTCATGGGTAAAAGTACTCATTATTCCAAAAGAAAAAAAATGGC
>JAOWBC010001592.1:16101443-16129027 GCA_028566105.1 Hypoplectrus providencianus
ATTAAAATATTTGCCTCCAGTGGTAAAGCAAAATGCATCATAGTTTGGAGTTCAACTGTGGTTAAAATAACCAACAAACTCAAAGCGTCAAACAGTAGATAGATGTATAGGTGTGTGTGCTTGACCCCACTTCGACGGACCATAAATCATGCAAAGTGATATCTAAGTGTGTCACATCCTGCACTGCCCACATATCAGCATTCACATACTGTGACTGCAGTCTGGAAATGGAACAAGCAGAAAACAATGATATATTCCTCTGGTTGTTTACTGGTGCAGATCTCTCTCTTCATTCACTATTTAGAGTGCTCTACCACTGCCGTTCTCTCTCCTTTCGTTTGTTGACTGACAGCTTTGAATGCTGTGTGTTTACAAACACCAACCAACAGTCAGATATACCTTTAATACTCTCTCCTCCCTGCTGCAGAAACGCAGATCAGAGGGCCACAACACTCTGGGTCTTGAAGACCTGACTTCTAAGCGCATCCATGGCTACAGCTTGAGCAGTGGTCTTTATGGGGACTTGCCCCCCACGAGTCATGAGAACCAGCCAACAGGAGCTCCAGGAGGTGCTGCTATGCAGGGAGGGCTTCCTCTGCCCTTCCCAAATCCAGCACCAGAAGTGGACCTGGCCCCAGAGGCTCCCCAGCCCCCTGTCACACTCAACCCCACCCCCGTCACAGCCCCCTATTTACCAGAGACCCACAACGAGCCACGCAAAAAGAAGTATGCCAAAGAGGCTTGGCCGGGAAAGAAACCCACCCCTTCACTACTCATCTAACCAGTTTCTTAAAGCTGCTGACTCTCAGGTTACCAGCAGATACATCAGGGACTGTGACCTGGCAGAGATGGAGTCATTCACCCACTCAATCTTCATTTTTATTACTTGTTGTGTTACTTATTGTCATCACAAAAAGGCACCACACCATGTCCGTGTGGTCTGTCATCTACATTGCGAGCACATGTCAGCAGTTGATAAATTGACCAGTGAACATCAGAAACGTGTTCACTGGAAACACACTTAACAAGATTCCAAGACGTTGCAGTTAGCATCTTAACCTCAGAGGGTCAGTTAGATATTTGTCTGCAAGTGACTGGCTACATGGATATGATGGGTCATGAGTTATGTTTTGGAAGTTAAGTTTGATAATTTTTTTGTTTTTCTAAACGAGTTTCAATCTTTCATTTTCACTCCTTCAGTGTTTTGATAATGCCATTTAACAAATGGCAAAATAAAGTACTTTTATATAAAATATTTTACTGTGAGAAAATATGAAAAGAAAAGTCAGAGAATCCAGACATGAAGTCAGTTTCTAACAAAACACAGGGCTGCTTTTTATTGAAAAGATGTGAAATATTTCCGTTGTGTGTTAAACCAATATGACATCAACTCAAGTGTCTTGTATTTGTCCAGCAAGCCACTAGATGGTGACTTGTGCACAGTAGTCAGAGTTTTCAGTTAAGTTTTACTGCAGACATTTAGGTATCATTGTTTATTGCCTCCTGAATTGACCTTACCAGGTCCTAATCTATGTGTGGCATCATGTGAAAGTGGTGCTGCAAGCCTGTTACTCATTTGGAATTTTCTGCAGATAAAAGCCATTGCCCTGCCCAGCAGTACACTGGTCATATATGTCTTTTCACTTCTTCCAGTATATTGTTTTAAATAGTTTTTCCAGCACACATGTACAGAATAAAAACAAAGGACTTATACATTTTACTTCTCGGGAAATTAGTTCAACTCATGTAGTTACCAAAAAAGCAGAATTGAAACAGCAGCACAGTCATGAAAATCAACTTTGCAGCAAAAAACAAAACAAAACAAAAAATAGAATGTTTTAATAGCCATGTAGCCTGTTAACATCTTTCACATGCAACAGAGTACAGTGCGGTTAATGCAGCCTACTGCTCATATTTAGGTTGCCCTGAACTGGTTTTAGAAATAGGAACTGTATTTGCACAGACGCAAAAAAAAAAAAAATCCGGGAAGCCATGTCAAACTGGTTGAACACATTGTAATTGGTTTATATAAAGTGTACTCATTGTGTTAAGGTCCTATGAAATGGGTTTCTCATTTTTTGGGTGCGACACCTTTGCTTTTATTCAAAGATAGACTGTAGAGAGGCGACAGGAAATGAAGGGCGAGAGTTTGAAGGGGGGGAAGGGACCTGCAACATCGACTGTCTTCACACTCAGAACACTGTGGTCAAAGAATATGGTGTGCCCCGAAACCACAAGGCTACCACGACATTACATGCTGCAAAGAGGCAGGTTGAGTTGATAGAGCATGAAGAGATATCAAATGACCATAATGGTTTGACTTTTTTTATTCAGTTTTCCTTGGGTACAGCATGAGGTAACCACTTCAAATAGTCTCTTTAAGGGTTCATTTCATGGGACCTTATAAGTGAAAGGGTTGAGATAGTACATGAACCACAGACGAGGTGTTTCACTTTTACAAACTGTGCTGGTGACTTTTTTGTCCTTGTGGGAGTGTGGATTTTGTAATCATATGACTGTAAATAAAAAATGAATTACTTTTGACTCATAACTCTGCAGTGTTTTTCAGTGTTATTAAATAATGTTGCAAGGCAGTTTCTTGAATATGACATGAAAGGTCATGTCAAGGCATGTCATTACATGGCTCATAAAACCACCCAATAGGCTGACAACAGATAATGAAGTTAGTGCCTAGTGTGTGTGTGTGTGTGTGTGTGTGTGATGCCTTGAGGAACTGTGACCCATTTCAGATGATTTTATGCAAGGATGTCCTTACAGGCAGGAGTAAATCTGCATACATGAGCAGTAAACTTTGTTAATGTTTAAGTACAGTTTACATAAACAAAACAATTGAACTTTCACACTCAAGAACAAAGAATCATTGACACAACAGAAAATGATATTGGGCTCTAAATAAGGCCTTGTGCTGCTTTGACCTGAATCTTACCCCGCAAACAAAATTACTAAAACTGAGAACCAAAAGATATTTTAGAGTGGATATTGCTTTTACAAATAAAAGGAAACTATTTTCAAGCATTTTTATTTTTTACAAATTGATTTGGTGCAAATGTCTTTTCACAATGTATATCCTATTCCTTTTTAAAAATTAAAGTGCCAAAGTGTTTCATTAGAATTTATCCTGTGAGAGGATCATAAAATACAAATGCAACTTCCCTGTCAGTACCCAAACAAAATAAAATAATGCACATCAAGTCAGTTATTATTAGTGATTCTGTTAGTGCTAAATATTAAAACTCAAAATAGTTAAGGTCCTGAGCAATTTCTGAGTAATGTACTTTCTAGTTTAATGGCATTTCCTATTAGTATTTCCCTTTACGCCTGTGGGTCTACAGGTTTGATCCTGATGTGAATTCCATTGATTGAGCGAAGCACCAGTCTAGGAAGTAACTTTGGCTTCTGAGTGGGGTCCTCTATCAGCTGGTATCTCTTCAGTGTCAGGGCAGTCGCAACTTTCAGCTCGTTCATTGCAAAGTTCTGGCCAATGCAGTTCCTGAGTGAGAAACGGTTAAAATGCTTTTAAGCAACTGCATGTGTAGTGAATGTAATCTCTGTACTCAAAAGAAAAAAAAATTGGTTTTAAGGTCAAGGAAATCAAATCAAAAGTATCAGATGTATATTTGAATGTGGACTGAAATCATCTTGCAATAAGTTTATGCTGATGATAAAACTGTTGATGACACATCTGCATGCTGGAGCTTTTTATCAGGTACATGCTTAAACGCTGAGTAGTTGTAACCACAGATCTTAATTTGCGTGCATTTTAGTTTGAACTAATCCCAAGGGGCTGATACTCTCATCACGTCACTTCACACGCAGCATGAGAATTCATTCCCAGGAATGTTGAGCAACCGCTTCTAAACTTAAGACACTTTGAGTTTGTAGGGTTTTTAGTTTCAGGAAGGAAAGTAATATTTAACTCTTTCTTTTCACCACAGTTCTACTAGAAAGTTATTTCAGCAGTTAAAGTGTAACTATCAACATGTAGCTTTAGACCGGAAGGATAAATGAATATTATGTCTGACTTTGTGATTGGCCGTACTAATAGAAATTAATACTATAACACTTTATATTAATATTTTTGAGAGATGATCATGGTGCAGCTGCAGAATATAATTTAACAGCATTTCAGTGAGTGTGTTTATTTGACTCTGATCATTTTTTCTGTAACCCAAAAGTTTTCCATCTCAGTGTCCATGTGTGGGTCAAGCGAGGACAAACCTTGGACCAGCAGCGAAGGGAACAAATGCATGAGGGGACCTCTTAGAAACATTCTCGGGTAGGAAACGCAGTGGGTCATAGACCTGTGTTGACACAAGTTGAGAGAAAAAGAAAAGTTTGGAGTGCTGTAAAACACTAGCAATGGACTACAAATGAAAATTAGGTTTAAGCTTTATCTGACTCAATATATGCACTGTGCATTTTCCCTGCAAAATAATACTAAATAAATAACATTTTCTTTATTGTCCACTGAAATTTTTAGTTCATACTCAGTCACACCACTAATAAGCATAATTCACCAATAATTTTGTTGAGTAAATAATAAGATCCTAGAGTTCAGTTTGTGATGAAACTGCACCAATTTGATAAATTTGTCTCTAGAATTTCAAACATTTTGTTTAGAGGCAGGGTGCTGGGCTACCACAGCAAAGACCTAATTTGTTTACTTCTATATTTGATTCTATTAATCATGGAAAACCATGTAGTGAGTGGGCAGGGATGAGATTCTGCTAACAAGAATTGTCTTGACTTACGTCAGGGTTTTCCCAGACAGTAGCATTCCTGTGAATTGCAAACACATTTGTTCCAACATGACTCCCTAGAAATAAGAAAAAAAGGGGTATTTTATGACAATTGCAGGACAATCAAACAAAGTGTATGAATAAAAATAATATAAAATAATATAATACTTTTAAGTGTGAGACATATTATTGTATAACCACCTGTACCAGTTGTAAGTGCATTGATAACGTGCCAGATATTGCGCAAGGCTTTACTACTTTATTAAAGCTTTGAAACAAAGCTGGGGCCAAAGGTGTGTTATGGAAAAACAATCTAAGCCCAAACCAATTCAAGTTAATATTTGATCTTTTACTGGAGGGGTAAAAGTTATTGTTTATGGAACAATATGAGGTTTTATCTATATGAACTCTACAGGCAAATTAAGAACAAACCTGCTGGCAAAGTCCTTCCATCAAAAAAGGTCATGGGTTTGGTGGTGACTCTGGATATCGATGGTACAGGAGGGTAAAGGCGGAGGGACTCTTTAATGCACATCGTAGTGTATGGAATTTTGCTGAGATCCTCCCTGACAATAAGACAGGCAAGTGTTAGTTGACAAAATTCTCAACAACAACAACAAATGATGGCCTCAGTGGCATTGACTTGCATTATTTATTGCAATGTTTCCATCATGTAAGCCTACCACTCCATAGTGTCCTTGCCGTCCAGGACTTGAAGGATCTCCTCCCTGCAGAGCTTCTGGTGCTCGGGGTTGCAGGCCATAGCGTAGAGGATGAAAGACAGGCCGCTGGCTGTGGTGTCGTGGCCCTCAAACATGAAGGTGTCCACTTCGGCTCTTAAGTCTTCATCCGACAGACCCTTCTGATTCTCATCCTGAAAGTGTGGTAAAAGACAAAAATACAAAAAGAAGAATAAATAAAAAAGCTCTTTTCTTAGTGCAAGTGTTTAACTAGTAGATATCACCATAAAACTTTCAAGGAAACCTCCCCTTTTCCAATACTGAGACAATTCTTTTTTCTACCACACTTTTTTATTCTGAAGTTTATGTTTAAAAAACGCAAATAAAGCATTAATTTCATGCTAACTTTTGGTGCATTATGTATTGAAATAATTACATAAATGTGCAATTTAAATGTTTTTTTTCCACCAGCCTGAAGTTATGGATGCAAACTACCCACCAGTGGGTAGCCTTGCCTTGAAACAAGTGTCACACAATCCTATCAAACCATAATCAAAGAGATTATAAAATAAAGTATGACAGATAACAGCAGGCAGGTCTGTTGACTCCTTCACTGGGTCAAAGTTAGACAGAGTTAGTCTCTCAAGTGAGAGAGGATTTATTTCCATTATGTAATGTTCTTTTGGGTAGGAAGCAGCCATGCTACATCATGCTGTACCTGATAAAGAAATGTAATTTGTTGGCATTTTGTGTCCTGATAGTATTCACATAATCCAAATTGAAACTAGTTGTTATTTTTTAAATTGTCCAACATTTGGATGCCTCCAGTCAGCCTAATGGGTGAGTGTTGGGCTGACTTAATGGCAAGAAATGTATCAATGCCTGCACCTGAGTACAAGATAATCTTGGAGAGTAATTGTGACTTTACTGACATACATAGCTACAGATACAAATATCACAAGGCAGGTCCGGCTCTGGCAGCACAGAGATGTTTACAGTAAGCAGAAGCTTTGTATAGCCAACACTGTAACATTATCCTAGTCGGTCTTCTTTATATATATATTAAAAAAATAGTTTTTGCCTCCAGATTGCTGCTCATGAGGGCCTCATAAGGGCACATAAGGCCTGACTGCTGCCTTTGTACCAGTGACCATTGATATGCTGGACATGAGGAAGCTTATAACAGAAGCTTTGTGTGTTTCCTTTTGCATTTTTAACCAGGAGTTTACCACTTTCAGGTGATACTTGCACACTGACAAATCAACTCTTATGTAATCTCAGATTTATTACCGGACTTTTTGTTTGTGTGTTGTTTTGAAACACTGCCTGAAAATCCGACTCTCCCCCTTGTTACTTTGACTCATGCTGCTTTAAGGCTGTTTGTACTTCAACGAACCTCCAATGAACTTTTTAACTGGTTATGAAACACTATTGATTAGCAAAGACAATTGACAAAAAAATACTGGCCTTTTCCACATACCGTAGATATTTGTAATGCTTACCAGGGGCATCAGGGTTAAACAAAATCTTCAGGTTCTCCAGAGTTTACCTTTTCTAACAGCAGTCTGGTGCTCATGGAAAACACTGGCTTTTGTTCACAGGCATTACCAAACTCAAAGTTAAATTCCCTTGTTGATGCTTTAACTGTCATTAAAATACTGTTGGTCCCTAAATTGTTTTCTCTGTAGAGGGTGTTGCGACTTAATGTACTCATGGTATCAGTAGATTATCACATGACATACCTTGGCAAAGAGAAGGATGTCCAGAAAGTCCAGGTATCTCTTGGTCTGTATGCGGTCCAGCTCCTTTACCTCCCTCAGTGCATTTTTTCTCTTTGTTATGACTTCCGCTTTAAAAGAATTTAAATTTATTGATTGAACGGGTACACTATTTTGCAACTGGATCCAATCAAGTTATTTGATATATGGCTATTGTTCTCATTATTCTAATTTGTGTGAAGATCTTACCTGTATGATTATGAGCCACCTTAAGTGCTTTTCTCTGTCTGTAGCCATGTGGGCTTAGGTAGAAAATGGTGTCGCTGTGGTATGGAAACGTCCTGACCCGGTAATTAATCACATTGCTGAGCTCATACACTGCTTTGATGTATTCATTTGTTCCACTGCAATGAGAATGTAGGCAAACATTAAAAGCATTATTTCCTCCGCTCATGATTCAGACAGCTGAAGCAGTAAACAACTAAGACCAAAGACCTGTGGGAAAAGGTTTGTAGAGACTCACTTATCGGTCTGACAGTTGCTGGTGTAGCTGAAGGCACACTTCATTATAGTGTCGAGTGTCATAAGGCTCACTTGTCCAAACAATTCAAAGGACTCGTTGGTGTTTGCATAACTTTCCCATTTGTCCTAAGAAACAGTGAGAGAACAGATGTGACATCTCTGTGGGAGATGGAAAAAAAAAACTCCAAAACAGAAAGAAGAAAATAGGCACACCAAAAAGCTCCCCTTTGACTGATTTTGATGCAAGTAAACACAATCTTTCAAATGGGTATTTGGCAATACAGATAATTTATATTTCGCTAGTTATTTTATTGTAGCTCACATTCATCACATAGCATGAGAATCTTTTTCATTTTTCTTTAATTTCAAACCACTGTCTTACAAAATACGTAATCCAGACACCATAAATCATATCAATAACATTACTTTGCAATTGTGGTCTTACATACCAGCATAGTTTTAGTGGAGTCAGACATCACTTTTACGTATGGTTTTAGAACATCATAATGAAAAGCTGGGGTCAAAAGTCTTCTGTGTCGAAACCACTTCTGACCTTTTGACAGCAATAAGCCATCACCTAAAGACAGGAGCACACAGAATGTGAGTAAAGCGGCTTAATAAACAACTCAGTTTATAAACCAAAACATGCTGCAGCAGTAGGGCGAAGGGGTCTCACCAATCCAAGACTCAAGAAATCTATATGCAAAGCTGTCTTTTGGCTCTGTTAGGAAACAAACATATCAACAATTATGTCACATAGTACTTTACTTTTAAAATGTGCATGTTCCATAATGTTAGTAATTCTAAAAGTTATCGCTCACACACCTGATGACATCAATACCGTTTTTGCGTAATCTGGATGATGGATGGTGATCACAGAAACAAAGGGACCAAACCACATAGGGAAAGCATAAGGGTACTGCTGTCCGAATCTAATGACCCTGAAAAGATCTTTCCCATCTTGCTTGAACTGGGAAAAAAAAGAAGAAGAAGAAGAAAGAACTGAACTGTGATGTTCACCAAAGGTCTGTCTCTCTGGTGCTATATTAGATAGATCATCTTATTAAGTAAAAGCAGCATTAGTCTGAGTAAATCCTAAATCAATATCGTCAAAATTTGAGCTTAATCATTTCTAATTTAGCTTTAATTACATAGACATCCACAGTAATTATCAAAAACTATATTTAAAAAAAAAGTTTAATGAGTAATAATGAATAATAATCCATGAAATACGCGAAATATTTCTAACAACCTGAGTAGGCTCATTCTACATAATGAGTACTTCTACTTTTGAAACATCAAATATATTTTAATGGTAGTACTTTCGTTTTTCGCTTTTTTGAATACAGGACTTTTACTTAAAGTGGAGTAACTTTACAGTGTATTAAAAGTACTTTTATTGAATCTGAATACTTTTCTACCACTTCATAGATATGACTGTATCAGCTTTAGCCAAACGGCTAATATTATGTAAAATATTTATTAGTAATGTAGGCCTACTACAGCCAATAGCTCTCAGAAAATATATTTAAGTAAAAGGTGCAACAAATGCCACTAAAATGTGATGGAGTGGAATTATAATATGGAAACACTAGCACCTGCTAATGCAGCTATTTATTAGTTGTTTTTATAAGGAGGTAAATATGCTGCTACACTTACATCCTTTACATTTCCAAAAAGCCAGTGTGGCCGTGGTCCTGGGAAGTCTCGACAACTTCGATGTGCATCCCTTCTTTCCTTGAGCAAGGTCGTCAATTTGTAGACGATGGCAACGAGACAAATCAGCGCGAAAATATGCTGCATTTGAAACCAGCCCAACTGGACTTTGAGGAAATTTTTAGTTAACTCCATTCCGGACGCGCCTGGAGCTTCAGGAAAAAAAATGAATAAAGCAGAAAGAGTCCTGCTTTGGGAAGTTATGAGGCGCAAGACAAATCTCTGTACTTGTTGTCTAAGGGCGTCACAACCAGTGGGTGGAGAATGCGCACGAGCCCGTTTACATCAGATGATGAGTTCAGGTGCTGCAGGAAATGCAGGATTTTTGAAAATAAAAGACAATGAAGGGAAAAAATAAATTATATTAAAAATATATATTTTTTAAAGTTCAGTTTTGGTCGAAACTGGAGAGCTAAAATTTAGCTTTAAAGTCCCTTTACGTTTTTAAGTGCTGTTTGTCAAAGCTCAAGCTACAAAAGACTATTTTGAAACTTGGCCACAATCAATAATAGGAAAAACAAAAATTACATCAATAACTTTGAGAGCTCATAATGGAATGATGCAGCAACATTTCAAAGATATGAAGCGTTAGTCAGCCTGATGTGCCTTCATGACTCACTTCTTCATATTCATGTCATGTATCTTTTTCCACTGTTGCACTTTCCATACTCTGAGTTGCAGTGTGTGCTTTCTCTTAACCCAAATAATCCATGAATTTAATGAAGTAGTAGCATCACAGTAAGTAACTTGGCAGACCACAAGTTTTGTTTGACTCAATAAATTACAAAAGTTTGCTGATGTATTAACAGCAGTGAGTAAAAACAGTTTACAGTCTTACAGTTTAAGACACCTTTGAGTGAGAAAGAACACTTTTCTTGATGCACGTATTTTATCTCAACACCTATGCTAATGCAAAAAGTGTAATAAGTGCCTCACCAATCAGAAAACAGTGTGGGTGAAGAAGCCACGATAAATTTCCTCTGCATTGGCTGTTGGACCACTTCCGATGTGTCAAAGTGAATTTAGTTGTTTAGCTCGGTCTCAGACCTTCTGATATGATGCAGAGTCTCTGATCTGTGTTTAGATGAGCAGTAACAGCGTAACCATTGAGGGGGTGTTTTATCTGTACACCATCGTCTTGATTTCTGAAGAAACGTGAGTGCCTCAGGCATGATGCAAAAAGGTTTTGTTTTTCTACTGCTCATTTGGAACTCATCCCCTTTTACCCAAGGAAGCAGTAAGTAAAGGACTAGACCATTAATATCACACTGCATTTTAAATACAGATTTAAATATTAAGTGTTTTGTGTTGAGAAGGTTTTTTTTTGTTTGTTTTTAGCTACTTTTGTAACAAAAAAGATTTATTTATTTTTTCTCAGCCTCAGATCCCCTCCAGTTCTCACTGGGGTGTCAAGCTGTGATACCTTGTCAGGACTACAGAAGTGATTCAAGCTTACTACAGTGGTTTTACCAGAACCATAAACACAACAAGGAAATCAAGCTATTTTTTCAAGACGATAAAGGAATAGACAGGTATGACCAAGTCTTTCGCGGCAGGATGAGGGTGCAGCGCAGTGGTTCCTTGGTCATTTCTAATTTCACAGACAATGATCAAGGCTTTTATTGGTGTCAACATTGTTTTCAAAGACAGCCAACCATCAGCGTGAAGAAAGGTCAGAGCTATTTTTATTGTTTCTATTTGTAGTATTACTACAGAAAATATATAAAGAGTAAATATATACATTTCAAAAAAAGCCCATTCACTCCTAAGTTTATATTCCTTTTTTTCTTTTTAGAAATTCTGCAAGAAACTCATAACACATCCTATGTCATAGCAGGCACCACTTTTATTTATGTATGTCCGGGTGAATTCAATAACTTAAAATGGACATTACGGAAAATACAATCAGACTTTAACACTTCCAACAAGTCTATACACATTGGCAATGTCAAAAGTGCAGATGCTGGGGAGTATACCTGCTGGAAAAGGGGATGTAATGGACGATGGCTGAAGCTACTTACAATCAACTTGTGTGTAATTACAGGTAAGAAAAAAAATCATATTCAATGCCAAAAAGAAATGTTGTAACCTACACTTTTTTTTTTTTTTTACCCGATTACAGTACGCAATTTTGAGGATTCATCTGATTCTTGTTCTGTGATGTGTGGCGACAACAAACTCAACCGCACATATAATATGGAGACAGGCACCCAGACATTCTCAGTGTCTGTACATCCTAATGGGTCTTTATACTGCAGTGTAAAGCAGATATTTAATGAAAACAGTACAGTTAATAGCACTGATGGACCATCAAATGCAGGTGGGTGTTTTGACATATATCTCTTTGAGGAGTTCATGGCCCGAATCAGAGAAATATCAATTCTTATGTTTTGGTTTTACAGATATACCTGCAGAACATGAATACCTGATTCCCTCTGCAGTCGGAACGCCAGCAGCCTTTACATTACTTTTTCTAATAGTAATTTTAATTTGCTACCTCAGACCAAGACTGCATGCAGGTAGGTCATGCAACTCTTTGTAATTTTGAATTTCCGGTTTATTGTTTCTCAGTGGGCTCATAGTCTGCTGCTTTGCCTGGGCTAGACACAAATGTCTCCCCCTAATTCTGTTTCTGTTTCTATCTCTTCAAAGCACTTCCTGTTCCCCTTTGTTGCCGCTGCTTAAATGGCAGGGTAAGAAATATATAAAGATGATCATGATGGTGGCATAACCAAATACTGTCTACTATGAAGTATTCAACAAGCATCTGTGCTTTGTTCAGTAATAAAATGTTCCACTTTTCCTGCAGATGGAAGAGGAGACTGGAGTGGTTTATTCATCAGTTATCATCAGGAAACCTGTGAAGACAAGAGACACTCAAATGACTGAGAGCTGTGTGTATAGTGAAATAAAAGTAGAGAGAATGATTCCATAAATTTCATTGTTGTACAATCCCCTTGTATTTCGTGAGAATAAGTGTTTGTGACTCCACCCACGCCCTTTTGAAGGGAATTTTTGAGCATTGAGTCAGCTTTTTTAAATTAGGAATTTTCCTACTTGGGTGAACTGACTGATCTTTACAGACTAAATAATAATGTATCACTTAATTTCGTGTTATCTGAATACAGGAACACCTGTATTATTTCCCCATGCATGACTTAAAATATTGTTTTTTCAAGCTAAATGATTTATATTGGTAGGCTGCTGCATACTTTACTTCAGATTTTTATGGTATATTACTTTACTTGAGCATTTACATTGCAAGCCAGGGAGATATGTAACTTCTGCTTAGTTTTTGCGGGTTAAATATACTTTTTACATTAAAATTGTAAATTGATCTTGTAGATTTTATATCTTTTATGGCACTATTTCCATTATGTTAGCTAGTTCTGCAATTTAAGAGTTGGTGGGAAAAAAATCATTATTATTGTTACTTTTACTTAAGTTGAAGTAATAATACCTCACTGTAAAAATACTCTATTACAAGTAAAAGTCCTGCATTCAATACTAGTCGTAGTAAAATGTTTTTCATGTTAAATCATAAAAAGTTTGAGTAAAAAGTACAATATGCCTTAAAATGTAGTAAAAGTACATAAATGGAAATACTGAAGTACAGCCTAAGTACATCAAGAGTGTACTTAAATACAATAATTAAGTAAATACACTTAGTTAAATTACGCAACTGAATTTTAGGAAAGATTTTCTAACACTTTTAATGATAGTTTGTTGATAAGTTTTGGAGTTCTTGCACCGTTTCTTGTCCGCTAATGCATTAAAAATGATGAAATGACATGCCTCTACACCCTACACTCAAAATGTCCCATATGCAAAGTTGCGGTGGGAACCATTTTTAATAAAGTTTCACTTTTAATAAGTCAAAAGTAGCATCACTTCACCTCTTCCATCACTTTACATAGAGGAAAAGTCTATGTACTCCAGTAGGTGGCTGTAATGCGCCTCGAAGTTGGATGACACTCCACTCGCAGCGGAAAACGGAGGGAGAGAGAGGGGAAATATGATTTCCATTCACCGCTGCCGGCTGTGTTCGTTCTTTCACTGATTAAAAAAAAAAAAAAAAAACCGAGCAATTTGTCGATATTTGTTCTAACTGTCCCCTTTTCTACATATCCACATATTGGAGCAACTTTACGCTAACAGGCGTCGCAAAACTTGGGTAACATAGTTTACGTTGTGGCTAACTGGTGCTATCTAACTCACCTAGCTAGTTGCTAGCTAGCTACTAGCCTTGTGGAGGAACACGGCGAGGCCTAGCGGAGCCTCGGTCTTTACTGTGGCGCCTCGCCCGAAGACGTGTTCGGTTCGGCGTTTTCTGATTTAACTGAACAGCAGCATTGTTCGTGGTTTCTCAGGTAAGAAAGCTAATATTGCGGGTGAGTTTGCGCTAGCTTGTAACACTAGCTAAAATAATGCACGCAGTAAAAGTTAACGTTCAAATGTAGAAAGATGCCTTTATGCCAGAAATATAACACTAGCTAACAATATTTTCGTCCTTCTAGTTCCAAAGCAACTAATTGCCGAAGAAAAGATGGAAGCTCCCCCTGTCACAGTGATGCCTGTCACCGGAGGCACTATCAATATGATGGAGTATCTGCTTCAAGGTAAACAAACGTCAGAAAATATCTACAACTGTAAACAAAAAGGTGCTATCTGTACTTTTAACTGTCCATATCTGCTGTACATATAGCCTGAAAGACTGCATGAAAAAAAATCCTTTGTTGAGTGATGGACCGGAAAAATAATTTTCTGTAAACAAAAAACAGTTACTCTATTGATAGTCTTTTTTTTGTACTTGTTTATTTTTGTTTTGGCTGGCGAGTGAAACTACTATCATGTTGTGAAAATATAACTGAAGTCCAATTTTTTTTCAGTTAATTAACAATAATTACTCATGATTTTATTAAAATAATATACTTCTACATTAAAAACATTGTGCATGACACAGGAAAAAATGTGAATGAGACCCTTCATGGGGTAATCATGCTACTGACAAAAGAAAGCCAAGCTGCTCAAACTTGTTGACATGCATTTTCTGAAACTGTGGTTGGATATTTCCTCAGGTGATGACTTGACAATGGTGCTACAGAGTGCTCCGTAACATGTTGTTTTTTAGGGATACACAGTTTTCTTTATATCAGGTTGATAAATTGACGGTTCATTGGAAATTAATATTATGTATTATTCAATTTTGAAATTATAGCCAATAAATTATCAGATGATGAACAAAGCCAAATAATTGATTTTCTAAACTTAACAAGCACAACATCTACAGACACCGCTACAGGAGGTGATGGTATGCACCATCAAATTTAAAGTGTTTGTTGGGGGGGGTTTCTAATCATATTTGAAGAGGCAATACAGTTTGGTTTGGTGGAAGTTATAGATTATTGACTCGTCTTAATCATTGTGAGTTGCCCTGTTTGACCTTGAGTTGTGCATGAACTTCAGGTTATGAACTCCTATGAAAATACAAAAATGTGAAATGATCTGTTATTTTATTGGTATCAGCCATGAGAAACAGGTAGTAATAGAACATTATTATTCTCTGAAATAAAACACATAGTTGCTCCTGATTGTGTGAGGGTGCAGTATTTTCGGCATGTAAAGGTGACAACAGATCTTAAACCAAAACTGACTAAGTGTGAAAATATCTGCCGTGTTTTGTTTGTGACAAAAGATATCCTTCCTTTCTGTTTCAGCTCTCTGTGTCTGAAGGTTTCTGTGCTTTCACAACACTGCCTTATTACTGTGCAAATGTATATTGACACTCCAGTATCAAATGCAATTTATGATGCACTCTAGATCATCACACCATATTGTTTAAAAATGTTAATGTATGCACATACCTGTTTCTCTACCCTTTACTAATGCAGGCAGTGTGTTAGACCAGGCACTGGAAAGCCTCTTGCATCGCCTTCGAGGTCTTTGTGACAACATGGAACCTGAGACCTTTACAGATCACGAACTGGTTTATCTTCTGAAAGGCCAACAAGGGAACCCGTTTATTTTGCGTGCCCGGCGTTCCCTCTCCCATCCCACATCTCCATGGCACCTACGCTATCTGGGCCAACCGGAAGTGGGAGACAAAAGCCGCCATGCCCTTGTGCGCAACTGTGTGGACGTGGCCGCCTCTCACAGCCTGCCGGAGTTCCTCAATGAGATGGGCTTCCGCATGGACCACGAGTTTGTGGCCAACGGGCACATTTTCCGCAAAGGTGCTATGAAAATTGTTGTTAGCAAGCTGTCACGTATCCTCGTACCAGGGAACACTGAGAACACCGAGCGTCTATCACTTTCATACCTGGTGGAGCTGAGTGTGTTGGCTCCCGCCGGTCAGGACACTGTGTCAGAGGACATGCGCAGCTTTGCTGAGCAACTTAAACCCCTGGTTCACCTGGAGAAGATTGACCCCAGCAAACAGCGTCATTAACTGGCATCAATAGGACTGCCATGGACAGATAATATTTCCTTTTTTTTATACGATGTTTACATTTGAACTGAAATTAAACACAGTGCGACTTTGACTGAACAGTTATCCTCTGGTCAATTTGTTCTGCAGGCTGCTTTCATGGACTGTTTGTTGGCTTTCCTACAAGAAAAAAATCAATCAAACTTCATAGCCATCTCACAAATTAAATGCTCTGATTTTTTTTGAGTATTCCCCCAGATCCTTTCCATTTTTGTTGCACACAAATAACAGAGGGATTGAGGACAGGGTGAGAGGAGAGCTGGATGACACATACCCACATACCCTTATCCTGTTCTTAAACAAGCGAATTTGTTTCCTAACCTAATGTACTCCACAATGTTACCAATGGGTTTATAACCGCATTTATCAGCAGGTTTATACAGCCATCGATATTTTGTATGATCTTAAATGAATTTAGTTGCAAGTGTTTTCTTTTTTAAGAATTATAAAAAACCTTTTCATGAGTAAAAGTCTGTAAAAATGACATTAATTCGATTGCTACAAAATATTACTACATCAGTTACATTCTTCCCCAAGACGTTTTTTGACATTGTGACCTCCTAACAGCGTTACCATTTTAATACTTCACAGTTTTGAAATCAATTTATATTTACATCATTAACCATCACCATTATTCCCACTGCAGGATGTATGTCTGGCAGACGTGAATTACTGCTAAAAAATTTTGTCACAGTTTTCACTTATTCACAGTTATTCAGTCATGTTGATTCTGTGGCTTCTCATGAACATGAACACCTTTCCCCACTAGGGGTCTCTCTTGCTCTTCATGTAATTAGCCGTCCTGCCAGCTGACTGCTACCTCAGATCATCTACAGGAGCTGTGGTTGCCATGGAAATAATTAGCTGTGAGATCTGCACATCTTTTCCCCCCACTCTAATTAGCTTTCTCAATTGCTTAATGATACATAGACCTGTGAAAGCCTTTCTTTCTTCCCCTCAACAAAAGCATTGATTTTCCCTCTCTTCCCCTCTCTTTTCTACTGTTAACCCATTAGTGCCTCTTTCATGGGAACTTGAGCTGGGACTATTACACATGAAAGCACTACAGCTGCCTCAGGTTCTTCACTCTTCATGCTGAATTCTGAAATGGCTTGTACACTAGTGTGTCAACATTATGGCCAATCTGCTGCAGAGACTGAAGTAACTAATGCACATCCTGTCAGTTATGATAATAATGTGGGCAATAAGACATGAGTGCTTCTAATAATACCCCTACAGGAAGCTGCATTTGCAGGGGTTGCGATGTAAAGTGACCGTGTGCGTGTCTGAAGGGAGAGCTCGAGGGCAGATGGCTGTCTCTACATGTTGACCTACCTGCATATCAAGGCTGATGAGGACAGGCTTGCTGAGGTGGAAAGGTGAGATGACATTGCTTCCACATACATTTGATGCACCTTGAAAACCAACCTTTGAACACGTATATGCTGTACAATATGTTGCAAATGTTTCTTTTGATTTGACTGTTTTCAGGGCAAATCTGTCTTTCTCAATTTGAACCAAATTTGAAGTAAGGTATTTCACATTTGAAGTTGCCCGTCAATGAGAGAGCGGATTATCTGATGGAGACAGTTTTATGTTCCAACAACCAGAAGCAGACTACTGGCCCTTAGGACTAAAGCATGATGTTTCAGCTCTGAGTGAATTATGTATTAAAGAGGCAGATGCCTCCTTGCCCAAGGCTTTATATGTCCAGCATGGATACACTACAGTCAGCTGGCTTTCTTCCACTTAAACTTGTGTTTAGCACAGTGCTCTTTGGTGATGAGCTGGACTCCCACTGCACCTCCACTCTTCATTGCCTGGAGAACAGAGGAATAGCTAGGCTAATCAGTGTCTTGGCATCAGGCCTTCCCGACTATTGTGGATGTAGCCAACCACTGACTTGAACAACTGAGGGATTTGGCTCGTTGCCGGAGGCAATATCATATTCTGCATGGTTTATTTCAAGAAACTAAGACTAGAGTGACTCCGTCTTCCAACATATAAATGCAAAAAATCCTGATCTAGTCTGTGAGTATGGTGTAATAAGGCGTTACAGTTCCAGTGTGCAACTGATTTCTTTTTATTGTGGAACCGCTCTTCTGAATTATGAGTGCTGTGTTGAATGTGGGGTCATATAGGTGCCGCTATTTTCCAAAAGCTTGCAAGCTGAATACTGCAGCAGAGCTCCAAGTATCTTCATTTTTATTCAAATTAAATGATATAAATCTGAGAAAAAGAAGCAAATCCTTATATCGGAGGAGCTAGAAATGCTTTCTTCAAAATATTTACTGTACATATTGAAATATAGTTTGGTAATCAATAGATACTGTATATACCATTGACACCTGGTGAAAAAGTTAAGCATAGACCAGCCCAATGTACTCTGCATATGTCCAGTACATCAGCAGAGTATAAAAGTTATTCCCTGACCCAATCCTCAGGCTCGATAATTGTGCTTCTATAATGCATGAAGTTGGAGGAACACAGTTTGGGTCTGGTGATTGATTAACTCATATTTTTTGCCGATTGGCTCATGTGTTGAGTGGTGGGTGCATATTTAAAAAAAAAATCCTGATCCACACATCACTTAGAGGGAAGAAAATTGGCCTAAGGAAATAAAATTATTATCCAACAGGAATATAAAAAAAAGTATAAAACAGCAACAATATCCAGCTCTGTCTATGACAGCAGAGGCATCTTTGACAGTTTATTCGAATACAATTATGTTGGCTGCTCTTTTGGGTATGAGAGCAACGCACACTGATTTTCCTTTTGGGCGATTTGGTTGTTCTGGGCCCTTAACTGTTAAATAAAATTAATTGGCCAAAGCAGATAGAGTAAGTTAATCATATTTTGTTAGACCTCTGAAATGGGTATAGCCAACATTACCTGCACATGCCTTTACTTTCCATTCCACAACACAATCTTAATTAAAACTCTTGGCACCAATTGTCTTTGCTGCCTCTGAACATAATGTTCATAGTTGGCAGCACACAAGCCAAGATGCCACAGAAAGCTGGCTCTTGCTCAGGGCAGGAAGTCTTTAAGTCATCCTACTTTGGGCCAGCGCCATTAAGGGGTGAAATCCAGCTTCGTCTACTCAGGAACGTTCCCAATACTTGGATTTGAGCCCTCTCCTTCATGTGTCATTGGGAGCCCATATGCTTGTTAGAGAGTGTGGGCTGTTTGCTGGGAGGGGAGGAGAACTCGGAGAAGTGTTTTCCCAACCAGGCATCGATCTCCCAAGGGTGTTCTTGTGGCTTTCCAGCTTCCTCTCGTCCTAATCCCACTGGGCAAAATGGTTGCACAACATCATGAGGTTGCGAGGGACGTCTGGAGTGCCAGGGCCAAGGAAACGAGGATGGGCCCTGCGGAAATGGGTGGGGGATAAAACGTGTCCCTGTCCTTATGTGAATGAAATTCCAGAGAACTTTTTCAGGGTGCAAATTGACAGGCACAAAGCTCTGCCTTGTTGTTGATGTGGTGCTCTGCCTTGCTTGTGGCTGGCTGAGGTGATTACTGCTGTGCAGAACATGCTGTTCCAGGATCAGCCACTCAGAGCTGAAGCCAGCCACGCTGCCTCTGGAATGTCTGGTATGGGGACAGTGTAGCAGTCAGCCTAGAGGGGACTGAACACATATGTAGTTTTTAAAGTCCTGCTGCCTGGGCCTCCTTCCTCCGTGTCTGTCTGGGTCTTCTCCTCTTCCTCCGAGGCTGTTTTTTTGGAGATTAAATCCTGCTCTGAGCCTCTGAATCTGGTTGTTTGTCTTCTCAATTACTTTTCTCTCACTTTATGTGTAATCACGATGCATTGTGTCTTCTTGTGTCACCACAATTCTGGCAATCAGGAGTACTTGTGAACATGCATCACAAGTAGCACCTTGAGTTACAGACGAGAGGTTATGAAGAGTTTCATCCTTCTTTAGCAGGGATTGGATTTCTACTCTTGTCGCATAGTTAAGCAGCCAAATGCTAATTAAAATGGAATAAATCATTTTCTGTTAGTCCAATGTATAGAAGCAAAAAAGGGCTTGAGGACCTATTACACAAACAAACTATTAGCAACATGGCATTTTACCATCTGATCCCGCTGATGTTCAGCATTAAGTCATTTCCATGACACACTATGACACATCCTCCCACATTTAAAAGCGTGCTATTTTTGACACACATTTCTCAACATCAGTCATGTCTGAGTGCACACAGTGCGGCCGTGTTGTGCAACTTTTAAGTACAGCTTCCGACAATGCATGCTTTGCACGAAGAGGGCGAGGCCACCTTGCTGCACAGGTGCTTGTTTACAGGTTGCTCATGAACTGTGTCTCTCCAAACTGTAAAGGGGGGTTATTTTAATGATAACTAAAGCATGTTGAGTAGAATCCCCTCTCCACTTCCTGACTCTGCAGCTGTTGAATAATTTGACTGCAGTCCATCACACCAGCATGCCCCTGAGGTCAAACTGATACCCATGGATGGCTAAAATAGTTGCATAGATTGACTGCCTAACTTCCTCATATTATGAGAAATTGTGTAGAAGTAGGGCTGCCTGTAAAGGACCATGAATAAGTATTGTCCCTGCAGCAGTCATCAACATAACAGGTGTGAATGTACATTAAAATGTGACTGTAGAAAAAGCCTGAGCTCATAACATTTTGGGGATAAAGGTGAGGTGAGGTGAGGTGCAGTGTAAGGTCACAATTCTTTTTTAACTAATGAAAAATGTAAAGGCATTTATGAGGGAAATAAGCAGCCAATGGGATTCAAACACCTGTGACTGTGCCCGCCCTGCTGTCAGATTTTGGGAGGAGGTGGTGGGATGGAGGGGCGGAATCCCCCCTCGGTCAGTGTAGCAAATTACGCACCCGGGTCTGTCCAGGGCTTCGTCTGCCAGAGCAGCGTGTCTTTGGCGTCGAGGCTTGGCAAATGCGATTTGAGATGATAATGTGCAAGTGTTTTTTACCTTCTCACTTCGGTTTGGAGTGCGGGGCGGAGATGATCTTTCAATCTGGCCTCTGAAAAGCCCCATTTCACCTCACTCTTCCCGGATTCAAATCTAGGGTTACCTAATCTCTTTTAATCTGGACTAAATCTGTCTAATCGGCATAGAAAATTACACTGGCTGAGGCAAAGCCCGCAAATAATCAGCAGAGGTGAAACCTCCTGCGCACCGTGAGTTCTCCCTGGAGGGCATTTGGACGCTGCACACGTTGCATGGGACAATTTGTTACGCACAAAGGCAGATCAGACACTGTATTTTTTTTTTAAAGACAAAAACATCCCTGTCGGGATTGTGCAGGAATTTCCCCCCTTGTGTAATTTTCACATTGTCTCGTTTTATCACCGCTGGACGCGGAGGGCTGGCACACAAAGCGCCTTGTGACGCTCCGCCAGAAAGATCATTATGCAGAGTTTTGATTAAGAATTTGGGGTTTGCGCCCTCTGCTCATATCAGAGACGGTCGAGAGAGTGTGTGAGAGAGAGGGAGGGAAAGAGAGCGAGAGAGACAGAGAGAGGGAGAGTTCGGGATTTCGCTGTAATCATGTTCGGAGAGTATTGATTTCGTGAGCGCACTCCAATTGGCAGCATCTCCACTACAGCGCCGGCGCGTCATCCTCGGTTCACATCGACGGAACGAGTTGTAAGCAAATGAGAACATGTGTGGGATCTGAGAGAGTGAGAAAAGGCAAGGGGGGATAGAGGGGAGCAAGAGGAGGTGTGATAAAAGACTATTTATCAACCTGACAAGTGGATACGAAATTTGATCGCTGGACTATTTTTTTCCCCCCCTCTCTCTTTATATTTTTTCAGACTGGGAATTTATCGATTCGTCACATGCGCACGCCTCTTCATTATAATTGCAGACAGTTGGGTGCTGTTCAGGCTGAATGGACTTGAATGTGCCGCTGCCAGCTTAATCCGTGCAGACTGGAAGATTTAATAATTCACGGTAATCACGCATTATCGCCTCAGTGGATGCTCTCAACACAGCTCCGGTGATTTCTCCCTCTCTTTGCCCATTCTTCCTGTTGTCTTCTGGAGGATTTATCGACGGCTGCTTTGCAAAAAATATGCTCCTTATCTGAGATATCATCTGTTGCTGCAACTGGATTGAAAAGCCCCCATGACTGGCTCTGACACGCGTTTCAGACTGACTGCCTGGAGGTGATGTGGACTAAATCAGAAGAATTTTAATCACGTTTTGATATTTACTCCAGGTAAAATGGACGAAAAATTATTATTACTTTTATTACTTCTCTTATCTCTACACGCGAGGCTGTGATTTCGCTCGTGCACACCATGATCCTTTTACTCCGTTGAATTGCCTCTTATTGATTCAGACTGTAAGCTTAATAGCAGTATTACAAGGCGAATTTCAGCGTGAAGTGACACTGAGGACACTTGGATACGGGGATCGTGGAGGTATTCCCCTCTCTTGCTCTTCATTTGATTTATTCTTTTTTTTTTCACAACTGAAGGGTAAATGTTGATGATGGAGGACGACGAATTAGACGCTCATCAGGTTGATTCGGATTTCGAGCCGCAGAGCCGGCCTCGCTCGTGCACCTGGCCGCTACCTTGCCCGGAGGATTTCCCCGGTGGACACGAGGTCAGCGGGGGTCTTCCGCTGGCCAACATCAAGGTGGAACCGGAGGACGTCCCGGCTTGCATAGCGGGGCTCGTGGGCGGAACACCGGGAGAGCTGAAGCACCCAGCCGGCGCCCCGGCACCCACAGGCGCGACGCACCCATGCCTGGCTGGCGCGGCGCTCGATGTGACCGGACCGCTGCGCAAAGCCAAATCCTCGCGGCGGAACGCGTGGGGGAACCAGTCCTACGCGGATCTCATTACCCGCGCCATTGAGAGCACCCCTGAAAAGAGACTCACGCTGTCACAGATATACGACTGGATGGTCCGTTATGTGCCCTATTTCAAGGATAAGGGCGACAGTAACAGCTCAGCTGGCTGGAAGGTAAGGAATAAAAACACATGATGGGGTTCTGACGTGTTAATCACAGAAGTGTCAAGAGATTATATCGGGTATTATTCCTATTCACTAAGCCATTATGATTTTTTTCACCCCTTGTGCCATACACATGTCCCCGTGGGATTCCGTGTCGGTTACGCATGAATGGTGCCATGCGTTATCTTGTCTTAGTTCATTACTGCCGTCAGTCATTCTAATAGATCATTGATGGCACAATGTAATAGACTGGAGTGTAGTCACTGGCTGTGTGTAACAAGGCTTTGCTCATCTCAGAGCAGCTCATGATGGGCAACAGTAGTGCATGAAATCCTTTCACCAGGAGCAGGACCACAATGGTTAATGATTTATTTCCATATCTGCTGCGAATAAATGAGGCAGTTAAATACAATTCAGTCTTTTCTAGCACAAATGGGCAACTCCGTTTTTTTATTTTCTACATCTCCGTTTGAAAACGCATCAACAGAGGGACACTTGTAGGAAGAGATCACAGGTCAGCTGTCCACAATGTAAATATTCACAACTGACCACATTACACCACCACCGCTGCCTGTCTGGCTGAGAGCCTAGAGTAACCTCCTGGACATCTGCCCATGTTATCAGCCTCTGCTCCCAGCCTCATCATGTTGCTATTCATTATGGCCATCTGAGGACAGGGAGAAGGGGCAGGGAGATCAGCAGGGCAGCAGAGCTTGTCCTCACGGTGCACTTTTGCTAAGCCCAGACTGTGAGTTTCTGTTGGAGTAGATTATCATTTCCGATGTGTGAGAAGTTAGAGGCTGTACAGTGTGTAAAGCTCATGGATGCATCTTTGCAAGAAAGCAAGAACATGACTTCATGTTGAAGATCTGTACCTGTTATCCAGCATAAACCAATTATTCGACAGATTGTTAATGCTGATTGCTACATTTATCCAGTTAAATACTTACAGGAAGAATGGAGCTGGGAGAATCAGATGATTTCTGCCCACGCAGAACTTTCTAGGCGTGTGTTTCATATCATTAAATATAATCAAAGATCTAAATAATGGCATGCATTCAACAACATGCTTTATTATTTTTTTTGCCTTTGTGTGGAATCAGTCTGCTGTCAAAACTTGTTGCTGTTGCATAACTTCAACTCTGTCACCTCCTGGAGCCTTAATCACAAGCACCTGACTTGACACCTTGATCCTGTCCCATTAAAATGAACTGTGCTTAGGTGTGTCTCCAGGTAGATTTGGGTTCAGCAGTTGCACCAGGAGGCTTCGACCACAGGGCCTCTTTATCTTTAGTGCCAAAGTCCTAGTCTGCTATTTATGAAACTGCAAATTAGGGGGGGCTTGAGAGTGGCAGTCTGAAGTCTTAGGCTATTTCAGGCCACAGGCGAGACATGGGGCCCATTCCAGGTAATGACGGGGCATTAGGTAAGTCGTTTAAGGCAGGCGGCCATAATGTCAGGAACAGGGCTGACCTGGTTTTGAGACAGATTGGCAATGTAAACATACACTTAAGATTCATATGTATAGCTTACTTACAGGAACCAAACAAACAGGATATGGAAATATTCACTCAGCAGCAGCATGTACAGTACAACAATAATTTCTGATGCAATGGCCTACCTTGGCTCCTGCAATAAATGTATTCAACTTTTACGTGAACTTGGCTCATCAAATGAGAATCCCATTTGAATGTATAATAAAGCCCTGTAGAATATTTGTTTTATTGGGAGTGTGACAGAAGATTATACGCAAATTATTTCTTTTTCTTTAAAGTAGGTGAGGAATAAAAAAAAGGGTGTGGACACATCAAACACCATCAGAGAGTAACTGTAGGGTAGCATGTAGAATCAAATACAAGTTTGACGACACAAAGTCACATCCAATCCATTAACTCAGGAGCCACAATCACGCCGGCCCCTCCTCCCCCTCTGCTTGCACAGGTGCACTCTCATACATGTGATTTTACAATCATATCAGGCAATTATATTTGACAGCAGCATTTGCAAGTTGGGAAATATTACTTGTACCATCCACTACATTTTCATCTCAATCAACAATATCACGCACGAGCAAAGCATTTGATGCAAAACAGCCTGCTTTTTTTGTTGTTGTTGTGGTTGGGAAAGAGGGAAAAAAAAGATAAAAGAATTGTTGGTAAGCTGCTGATGAAATAAAATGAAATTAAGTGGTATAGCTTGGCAGTTGCGTGGGAGGCGGGCAGGCGGACGGGGGGTTGGGTTGGGGTTGATGGCTTGATGATGGGTGCTAGACAGCCAGTACACCTAGATAGTGCCATTAAGCTCCTATAAATACCTAATGGCTTCTGACTTCTAGGAAGGCTGCAGCTTTCTGAGGTCATGACTTCCTAATCACGTCCTTACTAAAGGAGGTTACATAGAATTGTGTTCTTGTGAACCTGATTGCACTTTCGGCCGTCACTCCCGCAGTGTAAAATAATAGCAACTTCACTGACCTTTATTTTTCCGGCGTTCTGTAACTGATTCTAAACAGAAATTTGAAGGAGGCTGTGGAGCTAGCGATTGTCTCTGAAGCCCTGTGTTTATGGTTGTGTTTTATGTCTTTATGGCTAATTATATCTATATATATCCACGGGTGCATGTGGATGCATTCTGCATTTGTGCGTGGGAGAAGCACATGTCAATTGCAACAAAGCGTCAGGGTTGGTAGTGTTGTGTGTGTGTGTGAGTGTGTGTGTCTGTCTTTGTGGGGGCTAGTGCAGGGGGAGGGGCTGTCTACTTCTATAGGCGTGTGTGTTTGGGCCCGCTGATTGGTCTGACAGCATGTCACTGCAGTGAATGCTGCGTAGTCTCGCTCTTGACTTCATAATGCCTCTAATGGTGGGGTTTAAAGGCAACTTGGTGTAGGGATTGCCCTGTAGGCGCCCACAAGTTCATTAACTTCAAGGGGGTCAGATGCAGCCATTGTTATACTGGGGGGTTAACTTTATTGTCTATGGCAGTGTTGGTAGTTATGGATACAAAAATCCATAACACACCAACGCTTTCGGTGTACTCAGTATATTTAAACAGAAGTGTGTGATGCATGCCTCTAAGGTACAATCACATCATTGAGTGTATGTAATTGCAACTTCAGTGTATCGGTGTGGAATTTTTTGGTTTCTGGTTTGCTTAAAGGGATACTTCACCCATAAATTGAAAATGTGTTGAATTGAAACCTTGAATTCTTGAAGAAAAATAAAGGTTTTCTCACACGACCCCATAGCAAACAGAGAACCAGAGGGGCAGATAATTCTGAATGAATTGGGGGAAAAAAATGGGCGCAGTGTTTAACAACAGCACAAACTAAATGAAAACATCAATTTTTTAAACTCTCACATAACATGTCCATGATAATCAGAGTCTCCTTTATCAAGTGGTGTGTTCAGTACTTTAGCCATAACCTTATTATTTAAAACAAGCGTGAACCGTCACACAGGTGTTCTACCTGCATGATCAAGTAGTTCGCCATTGTAATATTCGTCAAGACACAACTGAAGTATTTTAACTCTCTGAACCCAAGGCCGTTTTTAATTTTAATTCTTATTTGGTCTTTTTACATTTTACTCACAGCGGCCTTTGCAGCAGTAAGTCCTGTCCACCAAAAATGCAAGTTGAATTTCTCCAATAAATTACTTTAAAAAAATGGAATAAAATGGAATCAATATAAATATTCCAAACTTTTCCAAGTCCCACAAATTTCATCAGTGTTGTGGGATTTTTTTAAAGCCTCTATTTGCAACCTCTACTGTCCTCTCCTCTCTGCTCTGTGTAAACAGCCGGCTGTTTTAGTTAGATTTTCAGTGAACATTTGTCATGTAACTTTTTGTTTGAGCAGAATCAACTGACTTCACATCGTTGAGGCGAAGCGCAGAATTGAATGTCTTTAACAGGACATAGTTATGCAATGTTCTCAATGAGACCTGTAGAATAAAGGGTTTTTGACAGAAAATGTAAGATTTGCGGCTTTAAGGTTGCTTTTATCATTAAAACATTCATAACCTATGAATTTTAAGTCCAAATTCTGACAATAAGACCTATTTTAGGGTTTCTTTTTTTATCACAAACAGTGTAGTTTGGGCAGTCTTTTAAAGAAAACATTAATTTTAACCCAGCCACTGGGCCCGTGAGGTGAATAGAGCTGTATGTTTCTGTAAAACATTTACCATGAATTTTCTCTCTTCATTGTGGTTATGGTCATTTTTCGGGTTAAGTGTTCCTTTAATGTACAACACAACCTGCAAGCATTTCCAAAGCTTTTTTCGGCGCCTGGTGTGGTCGGATGCCAGGGGATTTCGCAGCAGGTTGCCAAGGGTGCCAGGCAGTCACTCAGACACTTTAATCCAAAGCGACTAGACTGTTATTTATAAAGTGTCTTTAGGTAGCGGTCTGTGACAGGTCAACAGGGCAAAAGGTCATGGGGGCTTCCTTTAAGGATAAAAATCAGCCAGACAAAAAAATAAAAAAAATAAAGAGAAATGTGACAGCGTCTGTAGGGCAGACAGAGGATGAACTGCATGGGAAGAAAAAAGGAGAAGAAAAAGAAATATGTCTCTCTAGGTATAGTCTTATCTTCTGTAAAGGCACATAACCCCTGTCTCTACAGGCACAAGTATTTATAACAGTGCTCGATCATATCACTTTATCTAATTGATTTATAGGTAAAGAGACAGACAGACTCTCGTAATCCTGTCACTGTGCACGGGCTCCAGCAGCTGC
>JAOWBC010001592.1:16129127-16142473 GCA_028566105.1 Hypoplectrus providencianus
TTATCTAATTGATTTATAGGTAAAGAGACAGACAGACTCTCGTAATCCTGTCACTGTGCACGGGCTCCAGCAGCTGCAGAAGAGAAACACTTGTCAAATGTGAGGGATATGAATGTCAAATGTGCAGCAGAGAGTGTGTTTGACAGAAGCTTAGCATGAAGTGGAGAAGACTTGAAACTTTCTGAGTGTGTGGTGTTGCTTGCGTGTGTCTGGTGTGTATGTGTGTGTGTGTGTGTGTGTGCAGGAATGCAGGCTTGTGTTGCTTGTTGATGGTTGGGGAGTCTGGAGAGACTGGAAAGTATCCTAGACTTCAGCTGATTCATATTTTATCCTCCGTCTTGGCTCAGGGGAGCAGAGTAATTTGAGAGTGCGACAGACACACATGCACACACACTTACACTCTCAGAAAATGAGAGCATATGATGCATGCTGGACAGATTTATGGTGCAGGATTATGAGCACCTTACATCTCCCCTTGGCTCCCGCAGCCCGAGCCAGGTTGGGTTCAGGCAGTATATTCGGGTTGAGCCGGGTTTTTGTGATGCCAAGGAGCCCGTTCTCACCGCCTTTTCCCCCTGCAGCCGTGGCAGTTCATTTCTCACTGAAAATGATTAATGTACATGCAAATTACCAAAGCATGGGCACGCATTCAAATATGGGAGACAGCAATCAGGAGACAGTAATATGAAAAACAATATAATTTTGCCTTTGATATTACTTCGCTCTCTCCTATCACTTCATCTAGCAGACACATGTTATCTCCACTTTTTATCTCGCTGCTTTTCTCTTTCACTCCATCCATCTATCTATTTGACATTCTATACATTTTTTCCCTCCTTGTGGTTCTTGGCACAAGGGCCAATTGAGGTGAGGAGTCTTTAAGAGCGCCATGGCGTCAGTCTCCTGCCAGTGATCTAGACCGCCTTAAGCAGCGTGCCTCCTCTTATCCAAGAGAGATCTCATATCTCACATTATCTCAGAGATAATAGGATAACAATGCTGGATTTTCTCCAGCTCGACTCCTCTCAGCTACCGGGTCTTTTGGAGCAGAATACAAGGGGATGAGACCGTCAAGTTCCCAATTCGACAGGGTTGAACTAATTTGAATGTTCTTCTCAGCTGAACTGAACTTCAGCTGTTGAAGCATTTCTTACCAAGCCTATTACCCCTGGCTCTGCCATTTTTATTTATTTTTTATTTCCACAGCCGTTTGATGACATTTCCCAGAATATTAAATACTCCTCTCAGTTCATTTAGTTTTTCTGAAGCTGAAGAAGCAAAAGAAATTGTCATTCTTTTCCCATTGCACTATTTAGGGTGATGGTTTCCACTATTCCCTCTGGCTCATGCACACACACACATTTTGCACGAAAACACACAACACACTTGTGCCTCCTCAAACCACCCATGGAGGAACACTCTGTTCTTGGGTGGGGTGAACCATTTTTGGGAGAGGAGGGGGCTGACCGAGAGCGGAAGCGACTTTCTGCGGTGCTGTTTTGCTGTCTGATTTGTTTTGAAACCTGTCTGACTCGCAGCGATTGGCTCACATGGAAGGCGTGGTTCTGTTTGGTAAGCGCCCGCGGATTTTTTGGCAAAACCGTTCACAGCTGCAGGGACAGAATGTGGTGTGTGTTTCTCTCTGGGGCTGTGTAAGTTTGCTGTCATGGAGATTTGATGGGAGGGGAGGAAGGGGGGGGGGGGCAGCCTTGAGTTTAACACCAGTGCAGGGTGATTAGAACACATCTCTTTTTATTTCCTGGGAACAAGTGATGAAATTCAGGAGGAGGGGAGGGAACAGACCTCTTCTTCTGTTGAGGGATCTATATGTCGAACATACAGTGAGATCGATTAATACAGCCACAGTGCCCACATGTAAATAAAATGGGAGTGAAAGTCACTGCTCAGTCACCCTAAAGCCAAATCCTAGTTACACCAGTACCCTTGTGACTCGTCCTCCAACCAATAAAACACCCATATTTTGCTTATATTCTGCCAATTTAGATGCTTTTCCGAGCTTAGATAAAGGCAAGACCAGCATATCTTTGTCTTCTTATTCAGTTCTCATCCAGAAAACATTTCTTAGAATAAAGCATTTTTCATTCATGACTATAAATACTTTCCAAAATGACTAATACACAATAAATGACTCATCTAATAACTGGCTCACTTCTCATAAATGAAATCCCTCAGTATGTTGTTTTCTCAATGTAATGCGGTTAAGAAAATGCCCATTGTTATTACACAAGCTTGATCATTGGAGTGAGCTGAATGGACAGAGTTCACTCAGTGAAAATAGTCCCTTCGCTGTGTGAGATATTTTCCTTTTTTCCTGATAAATTCAGTCAAGTGTTATGTTGAAGTAGTTTATTCTAATACAGAGAAAAGTCTGTCAGTTTCAATCCGACGGCAGCGTATGAAGTTATTTTGTCCCAGAGAAATGTTATTTGTATTGCAAATATTGTAAATGGCTTTGGATATTCACTTCAGTGTGTGAATAAAATGTGTTAGCCCTCGTGGTGCTTGAAATTTCACTCCGTGTGTAGCAGCATGCTTGTTGCTCATCTGTGTCAATGTGCATAATGTGTGATTGTCGCCGTGTGTGTGTGTGTGTCGATGTTTATGACTGCATTTCTCTCCCTTTTCCCTGCATCAGTGTTCAAGTGTGTTTCTGTCTGTGTGTGCATGTGGGTGTGTTGGGGGGGGTTGATGGGCTCAGTGGGAGCCCGGGTCCCGGGGGAACAGCTCTCGTTAATAATTCAGACGAGGCTCATTATCAAGGCAGCGCAGATTTCTCCCTGATTCCACCTTAATTGCAGGCAGGCTGCTCCACTCAGGCAGGCGGTAGTCACGCTGGGTCGACTCTCTCTGTCTTTTCCTCTACCACTACAGGGCCCGCTCTGCTCCACTCTGTTCTGCTCCGTCTCCAGTACTCACCCCTATCACAGCAAGACGGCCTCAGGCTAGCCTACTCCATATTAGCGTACACCTTAATAGCCCTAATGTACTATGAACATGCTATTTTCTTTGTACTTAAAGTTGTGCCTCATATATTTCTGATTATGTGCAGACCATGCACTGTTTGGGCATCGCTGAGGAATGTTAGCTTTTGTTGGCCAACAGAGACGCAATGTGCAGGATGATGTGGTGCTGAAAGAATAACAGGATGAATCTTTGAAGTTGATATGCTAAAAATGAGTTGGCAACTATTTTGTTAAATTATTAATAATTTCAGTCATTTATCAGAAGGGTTGTTGTTTACATTCTTTCGGGTGATGCTTCTTTTGATTTTATATTGTGATTGTTTTATTTATTTAGAAATTCAGATATTTTAATTGTAAAAATAAAAAAAGGACCAAACATTATGGGAACTTTGAGACCAAGATACATCTGCAACAATAACAGTAACCATTTTTTCCCCCAATTCAGACAGAAAATGTATTTTTCATCCTCTCAAGTATGGACATTTCCAGCTTTATTCTGTTTTATATCCTTGATACTACTTAATAGCACTTTACAGTCAGATTATAGAGAAAATGAATGGTAATGAAAATATTTGTTAGTTACAGACCTAGAACAACTGTGATTTGAGAGGGGAAAGATGGTACATTTTTGAGCTTGAATTCAAGCAAACCTTGAAAAATACTTTATAAAGAAATATTTCACATCATTATACAATGTTATACATTATGAATATAATTACACAGAACCAATTCTAGACATGAAAACTGAGAAAGTAAGAATAAATAAATAAGAGCTAAGAAATAGATAAACATCAGTACTATGTACTGTACCATATTAAATATAGACTCAATGAAATATTAAACGAATATGTTATACCATTTCTAAATCTATTTTTTATGCATTATATGTCCTGCAAAATGTTTTCATATCAGCCTGGACCAATATCTGGTGATCAAAATAACCTTTATTGATAACAAAAACAATAATCTTAGTTGCAGCCCTTGTAGGTTATATGATTTATGGCTCATTATGACTGAAGTACCATTAGTATATTTGCAGATCCATCTAAAACATAAGCCATATGATGCCCTATGATGATGCTCACGACACAAAGCCTAATGTGTTTTGCTGTGGTTATATGCTCTGTGATATATTATAATGGCAAGTTTATCCTTGAAATAGCCTATAGCATATTATCATACTGATGACACTATAGAAAGCGTGTTGCCGTGATTGATTTCGGGCTACAATAATACTCCTCTTTATGCCCATCTATAGGCTTATGTAATGTATCTTGTCTTCATAATTTACACTGACTGATGGGTTTCCATTCAGTCCATTCACTGAAGCCCCGCCGAGAGAGCAACATAATGGGCCTGATCTTGTCATACATGTATATGAATATTTCAAATCAAGCCATTGTAACTAGATGGGGCTTTAGATAAACAACACAGATGCTTCTTCCTCTTTGCTCTCGCTGTAAGATGAAGTGCGCTCCGAGCTGTATTTCTCTCCCGGCCACAAAACTCGCTTCCCACAAATCACAGTGCCCATATTTCCTAATTCAATTTTTCTCTTCGTCGGATATCTCTTCCTGTATGCACGGGATTGATGGCCGTGCGCATGTGTGTAAATGTGTGTGTTTACGTGCACGCATATTGCCATGTCTGTCCCTGAGAAAGAGATGATGTATACGGAGCTAAACGGCGTATTTCACGGCGCTCCATCTCCGGACTCTTCCTGGCAGCCACGTGCCGGGTCTCTCGTCCCTCTCTGCCTGTCCATCAAGCCCCTGTCATGAGCCAAAGGATTGTGGGAGGGGGGGGAAAGGAGACCGTATGAGGGCCGTCGATCAGTTTACCTGAGCTTGGCGGTCCCGGCAAGTGATGGAGGGAGCCGGCTCACAAAGGGAAATGTAGTTAACGTTGACTGATCGGAGCAGGTGGGTAGAAAAAAAAGGAGGGCAGTGGAGAGGAGGAGCGGGAGGAGTTATGTGCAAGAATAGATGCTTGTTATGCTAATGGCTGGTGGGTACGCTGCGGCCGGGCCGTGAGCCCGCCGCTGATGGATGGAGCTGAGGAGGTCACCTCGGGTAGCGGCTGGTCAGGAACCGGGCGCAGCACCCCGCTGAGCTGTAATGTGTGCTCACCTGAGCTGAAAAGAGGAAACTGACCTTGGAAAGAAATCACTTTACACGTGTGCTCGTGCCCGGCCGTGTGCATTTTGTGTGTGTAAAACAAGCCATGTGTGAGCAAATCTGTGTGGGAGCCAGCATATGTGTGAGGAGGTTACAGGATTGGGGCGAGGTTGTTGGGTTATGAGGTGACTGTGAGACCAGCTGGGATTGAGGGGGAAGGGATGTGTGTGTGAGTGTGTGTGTGTGTGTGTGTGTGTGTGTGTGTGTTTGAGGGGAGGTATTGCCAAACAGGGGGGGTGAAATTCTTCCCTCCCCAATTGGATTTGTATGTCACTGGCTTGAATCTGGGTCAGGACACTGGGTCCGGTGTTTAGTATGCTGACCGTGTGAGGTCTGAACTCCGAGTCTGCTCATAGCCCTGAATGAACCCAGCACGTCTGCCTCGCTCTGTCTCCTCTCCCCCTTTCTCTCTTTCTCGTGGACCTCTTTTTTACATCCTCGTCTCTTCCCCCTTTTTCTCTCTGTGCCGAGAGCCTTTTTCTATCCCCTCCTCTGTCTCTCTGCCTTTTTTCTTTCCGTACCCCAGGCTTTTTTTTTCATACCCTTCTTTCTCGTGCTCTCTTTTCCACTGTCAGTCACTCACGGCCTTCTCTTCTCTCCTCACTTGTTCTATTTCACACTCTCAGTCCTCCCCACAAAGTAGCCTTTTTATCACTCATTTCCCTCTTCCCTCGCTCATTTCTCCTGCTCCTTTCATGTGCTTTTGAAATCCCCTTTTCATCTTTAGCTCTCTCTCTCTCTCTGTCTCTCTCTCTTGCCTGCTCTCCCCCTCACACACACACACATACACACACACATACTGGCTCATTCAGTCATTCCTTTATTATCCCAAAACTAAAGTGATAAATGGCTCTCTTTCTTCTCCGTAAATGTCACTCGGGGAATTGTCTCTGCTCATTGATTGACTGGAGTAGAAGGATGGCCGCACATGCACATGCGCCAGCCTCGCACACACGTGTACGCAGGCACAAAAGAGAAAGACAGAAGAAGAAGAGCGAGCAGGGAAATGATCTATCATTAGAAGTACAGCTTGGCGGTGACTGCCGCCGTCAGGGTTAACATCTGGCCCTCGCAGGTCCAGCTTTCTCTCAGAGGCTGATGCATCATTTGAAGAACTTGTGCGGTTGGTTTATAATGAAGCATCAATTCTCAACAGGACTTGGCATTCACGGCAGTGCTGGGAAGATGGAGCTCGACAAGGGATCAATCACAGTTAAACAATCTGAGCAGGCAGGCCCGGCCGGTCTTGCCATTCTTTCCTTTCTAAAGTGACGTGACGCAGAATGCATAAGTGTAATTCCCAGTTTGATCATCTGTCTTAAGCATATCCATAAATCAGAAAAGTGGTGGCCAAGGAAACGGGCATGGGAACCATTGTTGAAGCCAGAAAGTGCGCCACATGTGTGTGCGTATGTAAGTAGGGGTTAATAATGCTCAGTCATTTTCTTAATGTCTCATTCACCCCGCCTCGGGCACTAGAGCTTGATAAAGGTCAAGACTACTGGTGGTTGCATGTCGTCTTCCCTTATTTCATTCTCTTCACTGCACAGCAGGGAGGAGGGAACCAAGAAGAAAGGGAAGTCCGCGGCCAGCCAGCCAGCCAGCGACGATGCTGATCCGCGTCTCTTCATTCTCAGAACACCAGGATGAAGAGATTTAATAGGGAGACAGCAAGGAGATGGGGGCGGCTGGCTCAGTCAATGAAGAGGGGATGAAAATATTAAATTGATAGAGAGACAGAGATAGAAAGACAAGGAGAGGGTAGGGAGGAAAATGGAGAGGGAGAGCAAAGAGAGCTAGAATAGTAGAGAGTAGATAATAGGGCATCCAAGCAGGACTGGAAGCCAGACTTGGCTGCACTTCAGCTACACTCTGCACTTTTCAGCTCAAGTGTGCGTCCATTAGTGCACTCCCATTGCACTCAGAGAGCCATGCACTCCCAGATGCAACACACAGGCATACATGCACACGTACACACACACAAACGCGGTGCATTTCTTATGTAGTTTTCTTACATGCAAAGCCCCACAGATGTACAGTACAGTTAGCTTACAGTAGAGCTGTCCTCACACACATTTATCCAAAAAGCTACACTGACCCAGTCCTGCTCCGTCTCTCTCTCTCTCTCACTTTCAAACACACACACACACACACACACACACACACACACACACACACCCACGATCCCTTCACTAGTAGCCACCAGATTGCTTCCCGTCAAAATAAATAATTAAATGCGTGCAGTAACAGCTTCCGAAAAAAGATCCCTCAATTAGTGCAAAATGGGTAAATGGCGTGGGGTAGGAGCTGTGGGGGGGAGAGTGGTATTTCGGGAACACACACACACACACACACACACATACGTATACACATACGCACATCTATTACGTAAGTCAAATCATGACCCAAGAAGGTTTGTACGCAGTTGTGCAAGGGTAATTTGCCCCCTCCCTTTTAGCAATCAGCTTAGTGAAGTCTTTTCTCAAATCCTTACAAGTGATCCATGCCCAAAGACCAGCCGGGGAGAGATCTAGATGAGTGCCAAGGAGGTGCAGGAGGGGATGCTGCCGGGGTCAAGGCTGTGTGTATTTGTAGAGCTGTCTTTGTGCATTCCCAAGGCTGTATCATCTGGGATTGTGGTTAGGCACAGGTTGTAATTCATCCAATGGGATTTTGTGTGTCTGTATAAGGGAGAGAAAAAACTTCTGGGCTATATGTTGAAGTTCCTCTTGAGGAAGGTATGTGTTTGAGAGCAGTCCAGTCTCCAAAAATGATATTACAAATGGAGTTTTGAGACAAAGTATTTTCTCCTAGATTACCTTTTTTTTTTTTTTTTTGACATGTTAGCATCACAATCCTGTAGAGAACCCACTGAGTTAAATATGTAAGAAAACATCTAAATTAACCCAAACCATGATCTTTTACCAAACCTAACCAAGTGGTTTTGTTGCCTTAACCTTACAAACTAACTTGTATGTTTAAATTTTCATTCTAAGACAGCAACCGTAAAAGAAAAAAACAAATGTGATTGAGAATGCAGTTTCGTCGTAGTGGGACATAATTTTTGGGTCAGAGTTTCATCATCAAGCTAGTGGCAGAGGATGTTTGGTAAAGGCAAAGGTGATGTGACGTTACCTGGCTGCGACGGCAGTCAGAAGAGCCAAACAGAGTTCAATGTGGGTTCATTTTACGAACTCAGCTAATCCAACAATGGGACAAAGAGGTGGAGCATCGGTGAGCTGAACTAAGCTGCTACATCTGCAAACCACCTGTGAGGGCAAAGCTGCCATGCCCTAAATTATAATTCTAGGCCTTTATATAAACTGGTTAGGGGAAATTTTCTCAAGACCATAATTGTTTTTGCGACAGACTGTAAAACAGTTTATTTCTGCAGTTAAATTGGACATTTTAACATGGAATTCAATTTCTTTCTTCTTCTTTTTTTTTTTTTTTTTTTTTTACAGGAAATGTAAAATAGAAACATGTTTATTGAGAAGGATTGGTGGGATTCTGCGCTTTTGACCGTGAAGATCAGTAATTGCATTGGAGTTGCCAAATCCCCTTGTAGAGTTAAAAGGATTCACATTTTAATAGGGCTGCAACTAATGTTTTTTTATTGCATATATTTAATTATTATTGCTTAATCTATGGATTATTGCAATTCATAGATTAATTGTTTAGTGCATAAAGGAAGACAATGTCAGGACAAATACCTTCTGTGAGGGGTCATCTTGGGCCTATGTTCCACTCCTAAAAACATCTCCAAGAGACAGAGGCTTCAGTTCTTTCAGTGTTGTAGCTGTCATGCTGTCCTCTGTTGCACCTGGTTGGTCATGTGTTCCTGTGCTCACACGCCAGTTTAATTTCTGACTCCATGCCATCCAAAAATCCTTTAGCAGAGCTGGCATCTGGCCAGATTGTACTGTTGTCATCAGCAGGGCCATATTACCAAACTACACTCACAGCAGGTGCCAAAACTGAGCTCGCAAATGTTTCACTGGGACAAATATATTACAGAGCAGGCCTAATCTGCGTGTGATAAATGCTACGACCGTACAGCAAACAGATGGATCCCTGAACCTTGAAACCTCCTGAGTAAGCAAACCAGGGGAGAATTAGCACTTGTGCTAACACTGCTAGCTTTGTTGAAGCTGTTCTGTTTGTAAAATGTCAGGCATGTTGATTCTGGTATTCAGCAGTACAGGTCACAAACCTGCAGGGATAGAAAGAGATCAGAGGGATCACTCTGACTAAAGAGAGGGAGTTGGTGAAGGGAATGATAGAGAGAGAGGCTGATGGTCGAGTGGTGCACGAATGACTGTGGACGTGAAGCATGCTGACACAAAGTGTCAGATGAATGGAGGGATTGATGGGGAAGTGTACAAATGAATAAGCTGATGGTTGAAGGAGTGAAAGGCTGGCACGAACAACGTGCAGGAGATGAAGTGCTGAGAGCGAAAAGTGAAAAGAGCTTATGTCTCACATGTGTAGAACAGTTGTTTCACCTTGCTGCGGTTAAGAGTAGGTCAACTTGCAGCGATGCTTAGTGCAAGGAGAAGAGCGGCTGTGCAACGCAGAGTGGGTGAAAATGGGAGCAATGGGCTGAAATGGAAAGATGTAAGCGGAGCAGGGAAGTAGGATGGATAAATCTGGAGCTGGGGAAATGAAAAGCTGCAACGCACCGTGCTTAAGTGAGGGCGCACGTCTTGAGAGATATGGGGAGGGACAGAGAGGGTCAATCAGAGATGCAGGGTGAAAGGGGGTGAGATGGATGGATGGAGGGAGGGAGTGTGACAGAGGGGAGAAAATGACAGAGGAGGGGGCCACGGTGGGGTCTTTGCGGTGGGGCGATTGCGTGACTGAAAGGAAAGTGCACTGCTGTGTGTGTAATGCTCTCAAGACGGATATTAAGACGCACTGCCCGACTCACACAGTCACTGCCCCTCTCTCCCCTTTTCTCCTTTGCTCTCCTCCATTCTGCTCCCTCTCTCGCTCCCTCCGCGTCCACTAATGATCCTCGCGTCCTGCCACACTGCCAGGCTGAGTGATGCCCGCTGACAGTCGCACTCAGGCGGAAACGCTGCACCCCCCCTTCCAGGAGTGCTGTGACACAGACACACACACACACACATACACAACATACAGAGGTGTAGCACTTTTTCACATGCATGTATCAGCTCATGCAAAGCTGCTGACAGATGTGTATGTGTGAGTATATGACCATCAGCCTCTCCGCGGACACACTCGACTCCTTCGCGGTGCTGCTTCCAGTCACGCACTTACTGTAAATAAGCCTCCATCCGTCTGCATCTGTCTTCTGGAATTTTTAGGTGATGGATAGACGTGGGCCATCGAGGTAATCACGGGGTACAGCTAGCTCGATAATGATGCTACCAGTCTGTCTTTGACCTGTGAGCTTGATGACAAATGAATCTGTAAGAGCAGAGATGGTGGAAATGACAAGACAAGATGATTTATTTTAAAGTTAAGAACTGTCTCCTTTAATATTTTGCATAGAAATTCCAGCCTACATGGATTATTTTGCTCCTGTAGGTACAGCAGCAAAGATGCAGATCAGGCAATGCACATGCTGCATGTAATTCACTTTATTTTGCAATTTAGATGACAGAATTAGACAAACGGTGATAAATGCACTGAAGTATCCTGTTGACAGTGAAGTGAATTCTCAACCTCTGAAAGTACAGTGAGCGCTGCCAATGCAGTCGCTTCTCAAAGGTTAATTCCCCTCTCAGTACCTCCACTGGTTTCCCTCTATCATGCCTACAGTGTGTTGGCAGTCAAGGCAGGGAAGGGGCTGGGGGGAGGAGGGGAGGGAGAGCACAGTCACAGTCTGTGGCTGGAGCCCAAATTCATGGGAGCATCCTGTTGAGGTGGCATTTGTAGGTAAGAAATAGTCTTTAGTAAAAGGACTCTGCCACTGAATAACTGCTTTATATGTATTTTTATATCAAATTTGGCTGATCTGGAAGGAAGAACAGTGGTTTCTTAGGCAAAGAAGGAAATTCCAGTATCACACAACACAACCTGAGAAGAAACAGTATGAGGTGGCATACAAATTCCCGAATATTAACTTATAGTTTACATGAGCAATCATTTTAAGCAACTGTTAGGAACTTTAATTTTGTGTTGATTAATATGTAATGAAGTAAATATTTCTGGCTTTAATATTAATAACATAATAAAGAAGTGATGATATTCTTTTACACACCAAATTCACGTGTTTCACAATGTATTTTATGAATAAAAATATAAAATTTTGCATACCTGTCTGAGAGGAAAAGGGCCAACAAAGCATCAGTTTTAAACTTTTGACCCCACAGCTCTCTTTAATCTGATGAATGATTGACTGAGGGTGACGTGTTTTTTGTCCCTTTAAACTTTTTTAATCCTAAATCAATTCCTTTTTCTTTCTCTGCTGTTCTTGCCCTGGGATCAGCCATGACCATGAAATATATCATCCAAAGTAAAAATGTCCTCCTGCATCCTTTTGTCCTGGCTAATGTACCAGTCACTGCCAAACTTTGTCTGAGAAAAGATCGACATTGGCTTTTCTGGTCTGTGTGCCATGAATCACTTTGTCTGATTTGGCAGGGAATCAGACTGAGTGAAAGACATTAAGAATAACTATGTAACAATAGATAATGATGGTCTTGTTTTCTTATTAGATTTTTTATAGACGCATCAGTATGAGACTGAGACTGTTTAAAAAAATCCTTGTAGTTGCTTTAAGTGAATGCACTTTTCCAGAGTATTTACACAATTACATGGCTAACAGAGTTTTTTTCCAAACAAAGTAAAAGATATGCAATGATCCCATCAGTGACCTCTTGTAGTGACTAGAAGTACACATTTATGGTCAACAAATTAACCCCAATGTAAAAGTATTATGTAGAATGAGAGTGTTTGAAAGCCAACAAGGAAAAAAAAAAGAGCTTTCAATGTGTTCTGAAATACAAGTGCAGTTTAATTTAAAATTATAGAGATCATTCTGTTTTATATTTTGTGTTTTTGTCAAACATTGAATTTAACTCCTGTCACATGAAAGTGTCAGCCAGTCCTGTCTCTGCCGAATTTGTTCCCATTCCCATACTCCTCCTGTGCTTTCACCTTCCATTTTCCCGCCTTAATCCAGCCGATCCAAGCAGAGGCTCCGATCCCGACTGCCAGGGAGAGGTTAGGAATTAGGTCACAGCATCTCACTCCTCTAATTAGATGCAGTGAGCGTATGCATGGTCGGCGTATGTATGTGTGTCTGTATATGCGTCTGCACGCTGGATGCTCTTAATCCGTAGGTGGCCTCTATGGTAATGGAGAGTCCTGAGAAGACACGTTAACCCACATTTCTGACGTCAGGACTTGAAACGATGATGAGGAGAACAGTGAATGATGAGGATGCTGAGGCAAAGTGTACCCCAGGGGTGACGGAACAGGTCAGATTCAGCTATAAAAGATGCATGTGAAGCATTAACATTCCCCAAGAACAAGCTCCAGTTAAGAGGGCGCGTTGGCCTCTACACGCCCTGCGATGCGGGGAGGTTAGGATTCACCCATCATGTAACTTCTCCGCGGAAGTAAACGGCAGTTAAGGTGAAAGAGCTCTTCATCTTACTCTGCGGATTTGTTCCATCCTCTTTGTGAGATGTATCCACGTAGGGGGCCCGGAACGACATACCTGCCTCTAAAGTTTTAATGTCTACTCGTGTTTCTTTTGTTTATCTCAGGAATGTGTGTGTGTGATAGCACGAGAAATTGAAGTTATCATAAAAAGCCTGCTTGGGTCGTTTGAATGTTTTATACGCAGAAATCTACGGTGCATCGGCTCAGCGGGGGGTGTGCAAAGGGCAAGGGGGTAAACATTTAGCATGCACTGGGAGGACAAGAGGACGGCAATGGAGGATTTTTGTGTGTGCAGGCATGCGAGTACGAGCCGGAGTGTGTGCGTGGGAGAGCGAGTTAAAGAAAGGAAGAGTAGCGCGGGGCTAGTCTTAATTAAGTTTTCAGGAGGCTCTTAAAAGGTCATGGCACGCCTCTGCTCCCCCTCACCACCACCACCACCACGCCCCGCCGAAATTTCACTTTCCCCCCCACTCCCCTCCCCTCCCCTCCTCTCCTCTCCTCTCTGGATGTACTGTACGCTCCCTCTCCTCTCCCTCCCTTCTTATTA
>JAOWBC010001592.1:16145892-16171368 GCA_028566105.1 Hypoplectrus providencianus
CCCCACCTCCACCACCGCCAACTCCCTGCTTTTCATTCTAAGCATGCCATTCTCCATCTTCTCCTCCGTAAAGGTGTGCGAATAAGTGGGAGTGTATGGGCTGTGCGTGAGTAAGTGGGAGTCTGCAGGCTGAAGTGTTGCATGTGGGTAGGCATTCATGGGAAGCAGTGGTTGGTGCGGCGCACACTGATGGCTAATGAAGTTCCTCTGCACCTCATAGCCCTATTAAACCGCTGCCCCCTACCTCTACCCACTTCACCCCCCACCTCTTGCCTTGTTTCTCCCTGAGGGAGAGAGTTGGCAGGGAGCGAGCCGGCTGCTATGGCAACAACAAGGAATCCTCCCTCTCCCACAGGTCTCCTTAGCAACTGGTAGCTTGGCATTGCGGTAATGAGTGTGCCCGGTGTGCCAGGCTTTGTGTCATGTTGGCATGTGTGTGCAATGTAGGTGTGTGACAGAGGGAGTGAGTGTGTGCATAGGTGTGTGTGTGTGTGTGTGTGTGTGTGTGTGTGTGTGTGTGTGTGATTGAGCGTGGTTGTTTGGTACAGTTTGCCAATTTAGGTGAGAGTTAAAATGTGTGATGACAAAGAGATGTGGAGCCACTACTTGGGGCTGGTCCAAAAGAAATTGTGAAGCTTATTTTATTAAAATGCAACCAAAACTGGCACTTGACTGATGCCACTTATCTTTTATCTGCCTGTGTGTATGTTTGTGTGTGTGTGTGTGCTGCAGATGTGCGTCTGTGTTTCTGTGCATTATTTTCTTTTTCCTCACTGTGATTGCACTCATTCTTCTCTGTAACTGTGAAAGTGAAGCAATTAAAGGGAAGATCCGATGAATTTTGCATGGCTGCCTATGAGTTTCCTGCTCTGCTGAAATTAAATTAAACGCTGAGAATGATGTTTATTAAAGTGTGATCAGAGGTGTGCACTGACCTTTAGAATGTGGGAAATGAGATTCTCATTGTTATGAATGAGATTATGTGGAGGCCAAGTGTGAAAAAAAAGCCTGCATTGATTCCATCGTTGGCCGACAGTTTCTTTGTATATAGCAGAGGGAGGTTGCAATATAATCAAATCCACACTGTGCCTGTTGGCTATTAAATGGACTGATACACAAATATAGACACACAGGCGCTCACATAAATGCAGATTGACTTGTGCACGCTTGCACACACACATATCATGCAGATCTTGTAAAAAGAGCTGTAAAAAGCCTCTCCAGAAACGTGTTGCTCTTTAACAAAAGCATGGCAAGCCCAGTGGAAAATGTTAGTTTGCTCCCTAGACGAGGTGTGAAGTGCGAGCAGGCGGCCGGCCCCACAGGTGGCCCAGCCCAAACACCTGTTGTGTGAATCCTCAGTGGGAGGGTGCAAGCTCTGACTACCTTGCAGGTCCCAGTGGAAAAACCACACCCATGCTTTCCTGTGGCACGTGCTCATTTCGTGAGCTCACACCCACTCCGAGGCTCCCCCGTTTTGTGCGTGGGCGTCAGATGTGATGCCCAGATTGTGTCCCCTTTGCGCCCACCGGAAACACTCAGCTGTCCCTGGCATCAGGCGAGCGGATTTTCCGATCCCCTGTCCGGGTCTCAGATGCTCTACTAATCTGTCAGCATCTATTTTTACCCACTAAAGCTGCGGCAGCCCTTCTCTATCCCACACCCTGCCACCCTGATGCCAACCCTTCCCTTGGCGCCGGGGTGGGCACGGCTGAAGACTCGCCAGCCATTGGATGCAATTAGTGCACAGTCAGGCAGGAATCCCCTACCAACTCCATTACACCCCTCTCCACAGCCACTTCCTGATCTGAGGCTACCAGACACACTACTACACACTTGCTTTCCATTTTAAGCCTTTTTATAAATGGCACTCCTGCAGTGTTGTGGAATAATAGGGTCGAATACAGAGCACCTTTCACAGTGCTTGAATCACTCTACTGTGCAAACTCAGTCTATTCAAGTACAATGGCAGCCAAGGGAATGCACATTTGAATTGTACCTGTTCAGATTTGGCGTTTAGATTAAGTGAAAGTTCTGTCTGTAATAGGACAGCTATTGGGAAAAAGTCCTTGAGTTACTCTGACTCATTTTAGCCTTTTCTGTAGTGATTGTTGTCGCCGGAAGTCTTTCGACTCTGTAAATCGTTTTTTTTTTTATTCAACAAGAAATTAGAGATGCTGCCAATCCTCAGAGACCCCACAGTGACACACTAAGATAGACGCAATTCCTAATCCCAGGTTTATTTCTTCCCCAACAAGGGCTGTAATGTGCCTCGCATGCCAATGCAGTCGTGACCACTGCTGTGGAGGCGATGATGGCATGTGGCAGAGAAGTAACTGTTTCTCACCTCCTAATAAAAGAGACTCCTTTTTAATCTTTTCAATTTGATTGCATTCCAAAAACAGGCCTGTCTGCCCATCTGTCTCTCTTAAAGAAGCCTCCTAAAGGGATTTTAATCATCTGACTCTGGGCTTCTCAGGCAAATAGCTACATCTCTCTCGCACACACTCTCTCTCTCTCTCACACACACACATACACACACAAGCAATTTCCAATTTTCTTTCTTGTACTCACTGTCATAGTCTCACTTGTCTTCTCTCACTCTCTGATACACCATATCGTCTCAGCTCCATTGTGCCATATCTGTGCAGCCATTAGGCCCTTCAGTCCCTCTTCAAGTCCCCCTCAGACACATAAAATTCCCCCAACCCTGTCCCTATTAATCCACATGGCTCTAAATTCTTTATTTCCCTTCAAAGGGACAACGCAAGCCGTGACATCAATCATGGAAAGCGAATATTTAGCCGGCGCTAATTTCCACCAATAGCCTGGAGACAGGCTTAGCTGACAAAACTCATTCCTGTGCTGAACAAAACTGCTTGTGTTGAAACCTCCCCTCCCCCTGATCCCTCCTGCCTTCTGCACAGGCAAAAACAGCATCACAATAAACACAGTTAGTGCTTCTGTTACTCCCCCTTGATTTAGGCTTATCAAATGAATGTGCACCATAGAGGGATACCCTTTGACAATACATAATGGCTCCATTCTGCATGAAATGGTTTGGTAATACCAGTCGAGTGTGGCAAACGGCTTTACCCGGTGCCACTACAAGAACAGCTGCTGTGTTCTTAGCTGGGCAAGCGCACCACGCTGCTTCACCCTTGAGGTTGTTTGAATCGGGTGAGTGGTTTCTTTTTGCTGGTTCCCAGACCCCACTCACAGTCCTTAGTTCGTCACTCAGTTCTGTTTGAATGAGTGCACATTTGCCACAAGATGGGTCCTATAAACCGTTTGACCTGTTTCCTCGGCCCTCTGTGTGTGAGCATGTGTGTGGGTGTGTGAGCGGGAAAGACCCTGAGTGGGTTCTGATGGGGGACTAATGGAGGGGGATGGGGGGGCATTTTGAGGGCACCCCTTTGTGTGGTGTGGAGGGGCCCCTTTCGGTACCTCTATATTCCCACCCCCTGGCCCCTCCACCTCCTGCTGTACCCCCCAGCACAGCTGCCCCCCATGCCAGTCAGTCAGGTTATCCCAGATAAATCATCGAGTCCAACACAACAACCCCTGCCCCCATAAACATATACTCTGATGCTTATGCCTGACTGACATCTCGGGAGAGGCAACAGAGGGACGAGTTGGGCGCCAAGCCAGTTTGCACAAGTGGGCACAGTCACTTAACTGACAAGCCTGTGGCAGTTAGACACTGTTGTGCGAACAGTGGGGATATGGCATATTGAGCACCCATATTGGCCTCATAATGCAGGTGGATTGTGTAGTTAGTCAGGCCTTGATGTGTGCTAAGCCTCAGCACTGATAGCCATTAAATTTCATTGATTCCCAACTCTAAGCAGGCCTCTCCAGTCTTTGATTCAAACCGAGTTTGCATAGAAGAAGGGAGGGGAAACAAGAGAACAATTGATTGGTATTATAAGATTTCCAGGCACCAAATGAATGGTTCTCAAAGAGTTTATTATGGATGAATTCCAGGAACGTTTTCCTGCTCAATTACAAATAATCTGTTGGATTCACATTAATTTGGCTTTTTCTGTCTCCTTTCTTGAGCCAGTAAAGAAAACCTCTTCATGCTTTGTCCACCTGTGTGCTGTGGAATAAAGTGTCAGCATGTCAGATTGGCTCAAAATGAGCCTAAGCTTTTAATCTGTAGACAAAGACGACTGTCCTGCAGCTTGGTATCTATTGTCTAAATATCTAAATCAGCTATCGGGATTTTTAGGCCTTAATGAGAGGTGAACCCAAGCTGATTGTTGTTGTTGCTGCTGCTTCAAGGAGAACTCTGTTCACCTTAATTGGCTTTGATTGGTCCATAAACTCTTATCCTCTTTTACTTTATGTCCAATTTAGCCCCTTTCAGCCTGATTGAGCTGTGTTTTTAGACTTAGGACGAGAGTGGACATCCCTGATAAAACGAAAAAGTCACACCACTACTTATGACTCCGTTTGTTCTTTTCAGTATTATAGGACCAGGCAGTGCATCTCTCTGCATAAGCCCAGCCACTGGTTCATTCATTATTTAGAGCCCTCTCCACTAGACCCATTGTATTAAAGGGGTATGATTTGAATAGGAAGCAGCCTCCTGGACCCGGGCGTGTGATGTGTGTGTTCCTCTCTGTCATTGTATGTTTCTGTGGGCTTCATCCGTCTGCCTCAGCAAGCCAGGGGGCTGAAAGAGAATTTCCATTTTATGAATATTTAATACATAATAAAGTTTTCAATTTTATTCTATTCAACCCGTAGGGGTAAAAATGTGGCAAAGCCAACCCTCAAGGACAGAACACAGAGTAAAGGTAGTTGATGCAATGGAGGCATCAAAAAATGGGCTGAACATCAGATTGCTGCTGAAAAAATCTACTAAAATGCACAAACATTAGGACTAGTTTAACACTACACAGCATAAGGGGTTTACTGCGTCCCTTTTCACGCATTTGAACTTCCCTTATGCTGTATTACTATTGGATCATAGCATATCCGGGCTGCCCGCTGTGTCCATGGTGACCTGGCATGGCTCTCTGTGAGACACCCAGCTGGGAGTGCCCCTGAATCAACTTGGGATTAGCCCAGGATTGTCTGGGATTACTCGGGGATGGAAGGGGATTAGCAGTGACTGCTTGTTTCGGGGGCGTGAGGGCCATAGGCTGGCCAAATTGCCCCTGACTCAGAGTCAGGGAACAGGAGGCGGACAGAACCACACCCACTGTGGAACCACCTGCAACCTGAGCTATTCTTAGTTTCTAAAACACACAAACAGGATGACAGAGAAAAACATGTGGTGGTGGAAAAGTACACGACAGGAAGCCAGCAGCGAGTGATGATGATGATGATGATGCCATGGCTGGCCACCGTCCGAAATCTCTCAAATCTCTCTAGCAGGTGGATTCATCAGATAAAGAGGGTTTGGGATGATGACAAATCCCTGCAAGTTCAATGGGGCTGCTCTTCCCTCATACGGGGATAAATCGCAATTTGAATCAGACAGGTCACACAGAGTTGCAGCATGAAGTGGTTCAGCTCTCTGAAAGATGCCCCATTTACAACCCGCCGTGGTGGAATGGCATGAAAGCTTACATATGTTTTAATTCAGGCATGCACAGGACTTGATGGGGATGATTTGGAGTGGTATGATAGGTGGATGATCCAGCCAGGGTGAGACAGGGAGTTGGCGCGGCACGTAGAGAAGCCGTCAGAAGCAGGGAGCGGGCATCCCCTGCGGACCTGCACTGCCGAGATGAAAGGCTGTTTAGTGTTGGAGCAGCAGCATCAAACAACCGCCTCCTCTTGCATCCTTTTCCCCCATCCCCCACTCTCCCTCCATCTCCCTCTCTCACTCTCTTGACTCTCACCACAATATGATATAGTTCTGCCGTTGCACGTTTACCCGGTTGCCATGGTTACCCAATGCCGGAGGTGTCACAGCGAGATAACCCAAGGAGGCATTCACAGATCACCTGAATTCAGTTCGCCTCCCATTTATGTGTTCTCCGCCGCAATTTGATTCATTTGTTTCCCTGCCGTGCAATTCAGTGTGAATACAAATAATCCGCGACATAATGGAGATGGTGGAAGTGCGAGTACCCCTCAATCTGAAACAATCTATTGTCCCAGTATATTCCTAAACCACGGGAGGTGCTTTTGATTTGATATTTTCCTGCATGAGCATCAAAATTCCTCATGCACAACAAAGACCAGAATTGCAACGACAGACTCTGTTGCACACCAGGAACCTTCAGCATTCAGCAACCCTTGAGATGTAAATGATATTAAAAAAAACAAAACTATATCCTATGAATTACTGAGTCAGTGACTGTACATGCCGGTGTAGAGGATAATGGGAAAGTAATTGGTGACACACTGTGTAATTGAAGGCACAGAGATTGAAAGCAGAAGTGGAAAATGACTGTTGTGTGCAAAGAAGTGTGTGAAATAAGAAAAATACAAAATATGTAGTACTCAGTGACAAAAAAGAAAAAGGATTGTGATAAAGACAGAACAAGGAGGGAGAGGGAGATAGGCAGTGAAGGTAGATGTCGGAGGGTGGGATACATCCATTAGCCTTCCTTGCTCCCGGCTCAATCTTCCGATACATCCCCCCATTCAAGCTATGAGAGCGAAAGAGACAGGGCTGGCACTAAGCCAGACTGGCACCGACTTCAAACATACAGTACGCCCAACCACAGCAGCTTACATCAGCCCGGCTGAAAGGGGAAGTAGAGGAGGACAGATGGATTGATGGAAATGAAAGTGGGAGGATTGACGTACATAAGGAGAGTGTCTCAAGACTGAGTCTCAGGTCGTTCCAGGTTGGTTGAGGCTGACAGGGTCGTGATCCGTGCCAGCTGTAGCTGTCCTTCGAACATGTTTGTGTTTTTTAAATGTGCTCTCAATTTTTCTGACTTTGCGTGACACTGGTTGCATTCAGGGTTTCATATCTACTTCTGTGTCTATATCTAATAATAGATGTGGAAGCGACCTCATTATTTGGCACATTTTTCACTGAGTATGTATAGACTGAATGATTTATAAGCGGGTTTGGCTGCATTGTTGATTTTTTTGTTCAATGTCAACATTTTTTTCATTTTCCTCTCGAACATTTATATCATTTTTATGGAAATTTTGCTCATTTAATGTGTTCACCTCAGAAAACAGTTTGTGTACAAATGATAAGTGATGTGATGTATATATTACAATTTAATTAGATTTCTCTCTTTCATCTCTCCACAGAACTCCATCCGACACAACCTGTCCCTCCACACACGTTTTATCAGGGTGCAGAACGAGGGAACAGGGAAAAGTTCTTGGTGGATGCTGAACCCAGATGGAGGAAAGATGGGCAAGTCCCCCCGCCGACGAGCAGTCTCCATGGACAACAACACCAAATACCTAAAGAGCAAAGGCCGCGTCAGAGGCAAGAGGATTGGCCGCCCTGGGATAGGGGCTGGGTCTGTCGTGGTAGGGCTCCAGGGCTCCCCTGACCATGGCAGTCCACCACGTAAAGGCCTCCCAGGAACTGGAGGTGCATCTGCGACAGATGGAGAGTTTGACGCTTGGACAGACCTCCATTCCAGGGCTAGTTCATCGGCCTCCACACTGAGTGGGCGTCTGTCACCCATCCTTGCAGAGGGAGAGCCAGAGGAACCAGAGGAGGGTGGCCTGTCCTGTTCCACCTCGCCCCACCTCTACCCCTCGCCGACCAGTGCCCGCTCTCCATCCATGGGTACAGGGAATCTCTGTCCTCCTCTTGAGCAGCTGCCTCAGCTGGCTAACCTGACAGGAGCCATCAGTCTGGATGAGCAGCTGATGGAGGACAGTTATCATCACCATCACCCATCGCAGCAGCAACATCAGCAGCATCCAGCTGTTGGCAGACACAAGCATCAAACCCCCGTCTACCACTACAGCTCTGGAGTGAAGGGGCAGAGCTCCTATGGTGGAAGCGTCTACGGTGCAACAGGCATGGGGATGCTACGCCATCACTCACCCATGCAGACCATCCAGGAGAACAAGCCGGCAAGTTTCTCTGGAACCATGCGGGCTTACTCCAGCACCAATGCCCTGCAGAGTCTGCTAACAGGGGGTCCAGCTAGGCAGCAATACTGTTCCAAGGACATGATGCTGGGACAGGAGAGGGAAAGCCACCCTATGATGGCTCAAGCTAGTAACGGAGTAAGCTCAAACCATCACAGCCACCACCCTGGCCACCACAATGGCCACAGCCACAATGGACCTCATAGTCATAGCTCAGCTCATAGCCATAACAGAACTCATAGCCATAGTAATAGTCATAATCACAACAATGTCACCAACCACAACCACAACTCACCTCACAGCCTCGCCCACAACGGTCACAACCTCAGCCAGAGCCATAACCACACACCGCCCCGGGCTGTTGCTCTCATCCCACGCGGGAACAGCAATCAGCTGCAGACCTACAACCACAAAGCTCCTTACCTGTACAGCCCCCCGTCACACGCCCACCTCCCTGCCTCCACCACCCTGCCCCCAAACCCAGCAGGTATGCTCGGCATGCCCCAGGACTCCTGCCATGTGGCAGCCGCCCCACACCCCCGTCACAACCATTACCCTGACCCACAGCACCAAGGCATGACTAACGGACCATACCACCATGGCCAGGGGATGGGGAACGGTAGCGCTGGTAGCAACTACCACAGCTATCACCAACCGCATCCCCATGAGAGACTACCGGCTGACCTGGACATTGACATGTTCCACGGTAGCTTGGACTGCGATGTGGAGTCCATCCTCCTCCATGACATTATGGACTCTGGAGAGGAGATGGACTTCAACTTTGACTGCTCCCTTGCCCAGGGGGTGGGCATTGGCATGGGTATGGGCATGGGTGTGACCATGGGCATGGGGATGAGCAGTCTGACTGGTCCACAGCAAGCCCACAGCAACCAGAGCTGGGTGCCTGGTTGAAGTCTGGGACGTCACATCCTCTCCTCTGAACTAAAAGAACTACCCTACCCATGAAGCACTGTGCTCAACTGTGACATTCCTGACTTGACACAGAGACTATAGGACCAATGCTCCCGTCCCGCTTTGTTGTCTTGACAATTCTTCTGTCACCCAATCCTCTTTTGATTTCCCCTTCCCCCCCGAGAGATCTAGTTCATGTCACATTAGGTTTTTCTTCATATCAGCTATACTGTGATGACAATCTCTCAGCTGTGCTTGCCCAACATCGCTTCTCATCTACCATGAGAACTGAACTCTCAATGCACTTTATTGCAAGTGGGTCACATCTCGCAGTGCAACGCGTTCACAGAGCAGCTCAGGCAGAGCTTGGCATGTTTTGTAAGGTGGCTGCAGTATTTGATGGCAACAAATGAGGAAATCATAAGCTCCTTTGATAAAGTGTCACATCTTGGCATTAAATTAAAATTGGACTCCTTTTCTCATATGCTGTCATTGTCAGAGGTTTGTAAAAAAAAAATCCTCAGTGGCATTTTGATTAGAGGCGTGTTTTTTTTTTTAAGATTAGCCCAACACCGTAGACACTGATTTTTCCTCATTGCTCGTATCAAATTTTAAATGTGAATAAATTATGGCTTTCAATTGATTCTTAAAAAATAACAAATTAATCGCACAATTTGCTTTCATTAACTTTGATTAATTGCTTTGTTTTCTATCTTAAGACTGAAGCTTGTCATGATGGATTATTGTCTGTATAGGGGAGACCTCTTAGGTACCTGTAGAACCAATTGTCATTCAGATATATGAAGATCAGAGGTGAGGGGACATTTTTAAATTGCCAGTTTTAATTTTGGAGCTAGCTTTAGTTTTGCTCCCTTCCAACATATCATTACTTTTTACCAATGGATTATTTAGATCTTCTCGTTTCATTTTGTACCAATTTGTTCACTGTGTCTTTAAAGCTCAGCACACGATAGCCACCAACCTTTATTATGCCTTAATTGCAGTATTTTTTACACACACAACAAAAAAAGAAGAAGAGCAAAATAAAACATTGTTAAATTTTGCAATTTAACCCTGGTTTGACATTGATTTTAAAGTCCTCATACAGTATATTTTAATAGAGATCTAATCTGAGACCAATTAACAATTTTAATGGTCATGAAATTCACATGCTCATCAGATCCAATTAATTATCTTACACCAGCAATCCTGTTATTTACAGCTACATGCATTAAGTCCTTGGCACACTGACTTTTCTCTTGGATGTAACATTTTGTCAGTGCCCTTTTGCGTTCGGTTGGAGAATATAGTCACTACATCGTTAAATGGATTCTATCATTACTGGCGAGCATGCAATTTGGTGAATTAAAATGTCGTATCACCTTGTCTCACCTGGGCTCCTTGTGCCAGTTTCTCTCTCTCTTTCTGCCTGCCAGTGGAGACAAAGTGACCATTCCTCACACCGAGCCATTAATGTGGCTTGATTGAAATTCAGCATCTTGCTTTTAATCTCCAAAGTGATGCGGCAGCGATGCGTCATTATTGAGAATCTAACGCGTTGTCCTCCCATCTCTCACCCTTGCCGTCCGGGCAGCCGCTCGCCTCTCCGTCTTAATGTGCCAAGAAAGCGAGACAAAACTGTGATTAACGCCAAGTCACTCTGCCTGCTGTCCTGCTCTGAGAAGGGCCAATGTCACTGTCCGCTTGCCTGCTCACAGAGGGTACAAAAAAGAAAAGATGGAGACAAGGATAGAACAAAAGTCTGTTGTTGCAGGGGGATCAATCATCAGCCTCAGTTTACATACTCTTTGGGTGTGTGTGTCTGAAAACAGGTAGTGTATTCGTATTGTAAATCATCTCCAATCTCTGTATTTTGTATTCCCCTCTTCCTATGTTTTCCGTGCTTATACCCTGAGCTTCAAATACTCCAAACGGTGCAAAGAGAGGGATTGAAGATGAAAACAATCAGCCAATCTGAGTGGCGTGAGTCTACGTCAGAAGGGGTTGTAATGCCCCACAGCCATCCACATCCACTTTTTGTGTGTTTATTCTGTTGTCTTGTAGTTGTTGTTGTATTGTTGAATTTCTAAGGACCAACGAGGACAGCGCTGAAATATCTATAGAATAAGGAAGGAAGGAATTCAATGGTGAAATGATGTTGGTAGTGCAGCATGACCTTCCTATGCTCCAATACCGTGCACCCCTCCCACACGTGCTCTGCTCAATTGTCTCTGTTTGTGAGTGGGGGAGTCTTGAAACTTGTTTCTCACTGGCCTTGAGAGAGAGAGAGAAAAAAAAGACCCATATTCTCTAGTCCCAAGTATGGCACACAAAGGATAGGATGGGAGGTAAGGGCGGGGTGGGGGTTATTGTTACAGCCAAAGGTCAAGCACGGCACAGACTATCAGACCCATTACTGAGGTAAATACCTTTATTTTAGGGCTTTTAGTCGCGCTGGTTCCAGCTAATCTCCATGTGGAAAATGCGTGGAATTTTCTAAGCAAATGGGCCTCACAAAGCAGTTATGTTATAACCTATGCTACAGACATTTAGCAGTGCCCTGCCATTGGAAAGAGAGCTATATATGATGTCTAATTTTCCTATATTTATTTATGAAAGAGATTGGTCTTTGTCACTCCTTAATGTGGTAGTTGTTTGAGTCAACTCCTATCCCCCTCCTCTTTTTTCTCTGTTTTTTAAGATGTCACTCTCCCTTTGCCCCTTTTACTGACTTTTATTTTGTACAAAATCTATATATTAAGAATATTGTATAATAGTTTTTAAAATCTCAAAATAATATCAGTTTTGTTGTCTATTTCTTTTTTAAGAGAATGTATCTCATCATCTGGTGACTGTTAAATAAATGAAACTAAAAGAAAACCTTTGTCTGGGCGTTTTTGTGAATATGACCATGAAGATAGATTTGTTTTTGTTCATGACAACACAACAAATTGACCTTTTCCATACAATTCACAGAGTCTGAAGTGGATTCTCCTGTGCTTACTTGTGCTTGTCAGGTGCGATTTTGCTCATGTGCTCATATACAGCAGCTGACAAGATGAATGAGCTTGTGTTGCTTGTTAATTTATTTCTTCACTGTGTAGTTTGTGTCATTATTATTAATTTTTTTTAACTCCTTTCGCACATGCAGACAACCCCTCTTGGCAGTCATATTTGACCAGGACACCAAGTCGCTGAGTGGGAGGCAGAAAGAGTGGGCTGTATGAATGAAAAATTGGGAAAAAAAATGTACCTTTACATATGTCGAGAAGCATCACTTGTGCTAGAGACTGCAAGGAGGAAGAAAAAGAGAAATATGGTGGATTTTTCTGTTTGTGTGTCTGAGAGAGAGGGAGTTCCTGACAGACAGACAAAACAAGGACAGACAGCCAGACAGAGTTGGCAGGATTGGAGTAATAGGTGTGTGTGTGTGTGTGTGTGTGTGTGTGTGTGTGTGTGTGTGTGTGTCATGAGGCTTGTTATGGCCCATGAAGCAGTATAGGTTGGCCACAGCTGTCCCAGTCCCATTGGAGGCGTTTTCACAGGAGGAGTGTGCAGCGCTACAGCGCCATACTGCCAGGCCCCAGGGGAGCCCCCGCCTCTACACTCACTCAGACATTTGCGCACAGACTCACTTTCACACACACACACACACATTTGAAAATACCACATATTCACACATTTACACAAAGAAGCACACAGTGCAGTTATGAAACCATACGCACTAACACGCACACTCAAACAGACATTTCTCACTTAGATGTACAGTTTTAATTGACTCCACTTGGCAACGCGTCCCTGCAGGGAGAGGAGTGAGAAGTGGAGGGAAAGGGAAATATATAGGTGCTGAGGGATGAAGCCATGGGGCATATATCTAAAGCTAAAGATGCCTGGCTCAAAAACATACAACTTGTGTTTTTCTGAGCATTTTTAGGGGTCTGATGAGCTCAATAGCGGTCCAGTAACTTCATAAGATGTTTCATAATTTCACAATTAGACCAAACGGAGTGTGATTGAGTGTAACTGAGACTGAGAGGCTGGCATACGGCCAAAGTCTCACTCCTCGCTGCCCATCTCCTGAGAGGGAGAGAGGCTGAGGTAGACAGGAAGGCTGTCCAGTCCAGGTGCTGTGCCTCGGGGAGGGTCTGCTCTTCTGTTCCTCATTATCAGAGAGAGAGAGAGAGGGAGAGAGAAACTGTGTTACAGTGTCATTATTCATCCACTCAAGCATCTGGGAGCAGGTCCTTCCTTGCTTGGCCCAGTGATATCGTTGTAGAGACCGCCCTTGGAGCTAAAGGCTGGCTGGGGACACAGCTAACTGCTAACAGACAGACCCACCCAGGCAAGGCTCCAGGGTACTGATGTCCTTGAGTGCTTATGAGGAATCAGCACTTCTCACTTTCCGACTGTGCTGCAAAGTGAAAAACTGCTATATCTCCAAAGTTCAATTGTTCATAGAAATGATTAATTCACCAATATGGAAGGGTGTAGTTCAGTGTAATGCCTCCACAATAAGACTTGTGCTCAACTATTGCAGCCACTGCAAAAATAAATGTAAAAATCCCCATGCCACCAATATCCCTACTTCATTGTGACCAAGACTATGAACTAAGAGTTGAGTAGAACATGTAACCAAGCTCCACTGATGCGTACTGTAGCCCAGTAAAACATATTTACATATTTATATACAGTAGTTTTTTAAACTTTACCCTTATCTTTTTCCTAACCTAAACCAAACAGTTCTGTTTCCCAAACAGGATATAAATTCACCAAATTACCCATGCATTTAAAACCCTGAACCTGTATGTCACAAGTAGGAATTGAGAATAGGAAACATTAAGATTCAATGTTTGTTTGGTTTACAACATATAATGCCAACATATTCTGAAGATGGCACCGGCCTTCAAGCACAAAGGTTGTATAATGTGTTCTTGATTTTAAACTGATGCAGGGACGCAGAGAGTTAATGTAATCTAAACAAGCAGTGATTAATACGTGGATGACTTTCTGCTGATCAGTGGAGGATAAAAAAAAGTTTAACTGTGGAAATATCTCCTAATGGAAAAAGCAGCGCCGAAGCCTTCTCCTTTACTCGAACATGTTGTTGTGTTGTCCTGAGGATGCAAAATTATCTTAATGATTGTCCTCCAAATTAAGTCCATATGGGAATAGAGCTCAGGGAGGACACCAAAGACCACCAGGAGAGGGTTTCTGCTGGCTGAACTGTTGAGTTTGGAGATTACATGCTGTTTTTTCAAAGCCAATAGCAGCATCATGGTCTGACCCAGACTGAAGTAAGGAACAAAGGGCTACCGAGGGCCACTGAGATTTAAAAGAAATGGATAACTGTGCTGGTATCTGCTGGTAAACCAAGAACAGTCTTTGTGCTCTCTTTTCCAAAGATTATATCTAAATATATCATTTGGCCTGAACCGTAAGCTCTGTAAAAGCACTTAAGAGACAGTCGCAGTTCACAGGATCAAGGGTTTTTCTTAACAAGGCGATCATCCATTGAGGTTTCAAATAAAATGAAAAAAATCTAACTGTTCTCTCAAGAAAAATGACTGCCTCAGTCGTTCCAGCAAAGAGTTATATATTATACAGAGAAATTTTAGTAAACAGTCATTCTTAGCTATATAAAAGAAATATTCAGTTGCATTGTACAATAGCAGTATTACTTTAATTGTGTTTGGTCTCAAATGCAGTGATGGCATCAAGAACAGAGTCAAAGCAGAGGTGTTACAATGGCAAACAACCTCTTTGTGGCTGAGGCGAGGCACAGGGGTAGTGTTAGGAAAGGTTGTCAGAAAGACCTCTGAGAATTTTCTGTTGAAAGCCGAGTTAAACGCTGTGGGACTGGTGCACAGAGAACAACACAAAAGTAAGACAACAGCAGGTCTGCAATGGCCTCAAGAATGGCTAGAAACATTTCTTTGAATGCAGCAAATGACAGCTATGTTTGTATCTCTTTCTTTCATGAATAACTTAATGTAAAGTGTTAAGAAAATAAACACCATTCGACAGTATACAAAAAAATATTTTAGTGTCATTTGTTACAGTTACTCAGACAAATCATGAAATATTGCACAATTTCATTTTAAGGTTCTATAAACTACACCACAGAAAGGTCTTTGCATCACTCCACATGGCTTGAATTTTCCTCACATTGATGTAAACAAACCTTAACAGCATCAGCAAACATTAATAACTTGGATTCAGTTGTTGTCTGGTGATGGAGCCTGTATTAAAATAACTGTCAATCTTTTTGTGAGCCATTTCAGTCCTGTAGTTTTGGTGGGCCACCCTTTGCTTTATTTTTAAGCCTGAACAGCATCTAGCACATAAGCTTCCTCATAATAGATGTTTTGGGATATCAGTGCATCAACCATGCAATCAACTATTTCATGTCAGCTTTAGACAAAAAATAGATTTAATAGCCTTCTAAGATAAATCAAGGCCAGTTATCATGAAACAAGTCTAATAATCTGGTGCATATGGTGTTTGATAACAGTATTTATCTTTAATAAGAAACAAATGAGATCTCATCCTCCTCAAACAGGATCTTGTGACTTTCCTAATTTGTATTTGGCAGTGCAATGAGATCTTTATTAGAATACTTTGTTGTTGCTCGAAGGCTTGTATAAGCAGTCCATCAACTTGGATCCAATCCAACCATGATGCACACTGAAGCAACGCAGAAGCAGGCTAGAAATACTAATTGTGCATACAGCTTGTCTAAGTCTCCGAAGCCTAGAGGGCTGAGATTCAAATATAAACCTGAAGGCGAATGTTCCAGACCCAAGCCTCTACCTTGCTGGCGTGTCCCTGAACAAGACAATGAATCCCTAAACACTTGAGGGTTTCTTTCAGCTCTGACTGACCTCTGCAGGGGTGTTGTGGGGAATGAATGGGCTCTATGTTCAGCGATCAATAGCAAATTCAAAAAAATCTATCACAAGTGATGCCAAAATGTTACTTTCAGGCTAAGATATAGCATAAAGTAATTTCTTGTGAAATCTGCCTCGACTGGGTTGCACCAACTATTGTAAATTCATCACTAGCTTTTTTGTTGTTACTTTAAACCGGTAATCTTTTCCAATCTTCTCTTATGTTGTATTCTCTTCTCTATATAGTTGTTCTTTTATCTTTCCATTCTGTTCTAATTACTCAATTTTTTTTTTTTTAGTATGTGAGATTGTGATGTATGTTTTATTGTCATTATTTTATTTTATGTAAGAATTATTTTCTTAAGCCTCTTCTATTGGTCTAATGAAACCATTCTCCTTTTTAATTAACTGCTCTCTGTCAAAGCACTTTGTAATCTGTTGTTTTTGAAAGGTGCTATACGAATAAAGTTATTATTATTATTATTATTATTATTATTATTATTATTATTTTATATTAAATGTTTTTGTATAAAGGCCAGTTCAACAATGTGTAAATTGGTTTGTAGGACACATATCTGTTCACTCCAAAGATACTGGATATAGCATTCATAACTGTCTATTTGCCACCAATAGTTCTGCCACTGGTGGTACTGAATTGTTCCCAGCAACACATAAGTCACTTTGTTGCGTTATGGCTCTTCACTTATTTTGGTTTAACTGGGCCATATGTAATGGAGGAAATATTTTCTTGTTTTCCTTGTGGATTTTCTGCAAAGACGTTAATTAATTTACACTGTCTCCTCGCAGATGATAAAAAAGTGTTTTACTTAATGCTAAACGAAAGCGGACTGTTAACTCATTATTATAAGTATGCTGCACGCTGCTGTCAGCTCCGTTCATTGGCTAATCACTGACGCTATTACACGCACGCGCAGAACCGCTAACTAGCTAGCGCATCTAGACATTGGACACCTGAGCTGGTTAGCAGGTAGCGGAACCAGGTCCAGGAGCGTTTAGGGGCGTCATGTCGAAAGCGACGAGACGTACGAAGTTGTTGACGGAAGTGAGAACAAGTTAACAAGGACAAGACTAACTCTAGGACTGACTCCTTTTCTTCCAGACGCCGAACTGGACTAGTAAGTACGCTAATATTCGTTGACATGCTATGTATGCACTTGCTTGATGCTATGTTAGCAAAGCTGTGTGCTAACGTTTGATCATACATAACTTTTTTTTGTTGCTGTTTCAGTCATTGCAGAGTCTACAATATTTCAGGTGTACCCTGTGGTTTTAGTTTTTTATCTGTCCCATCAGTAAGTAATTTGTGAACGTATTTGGTTTATTTTTGTTGTTTTTTTGCGATGCTGAAGTGATTTACAACCTAAGGTAACTTAAAGTTAATGTTAATTAAAACAGTTATAAAGCGAAATTGTCGCCTACATGTAGTTTAAAGTCCAAGCACTGTCTGGCCACATGGAAAGACTCTTGTCCAATCAAATTATTAATTGAATCCCTTGATTGGGAATAAACTGTCCACACAAACATGAAGAAATACCTGTATTTCAAAGTGATTGTTATTGATTTCAAAGTTAAAGTCTGCATCTTTCTGCTCTGTGTGCCAGTTGCTTATGTAGGAGCATCATGAATGGCTCAAGTTAAAATAATTTCATCCCAAAGCAGAAAAGCACCTAACGTCAGTTGCGTTTTTCTCCCCCCATTGTCCGAACGGATGAATTGAGAGGACAGGAGATTTGATGGTTGCCGAGCAACAATACAAATAAGAAACAGTGAGTGAGCTGCTCATTTTGTAATTTCATTTTTTCCCCAAAAAATGTAATTGTAGACCTTGCCTTGTTCAACCTGCTAATCAGGGCTTTAAATTTAAACTAGGTTAAAACACAAGAACAGTGCAACAGGGAAACTGCTAAAGCTTTCTCAAAGCCCTTGTCATTAATTATTTCTCAAAAAAATATATATTCTCACTAAAATTATCCAAACCCTGAAATAAAACAGATTACATAATCAATTCAAACGTCCCTTGGGTTATTCAGGACTACTGAGTTTTTCCTGATTAAAAGAAAATGACCTACCAGGAAATCCTCCTATCCTCTATCGCTCTCTTTTGCACTTTATTAAACCAATCACTGTCCTTAATGACTCCAAACCCCCACCCTCCTCCACCTCTTCCCTCTTGTCCCCGTTTCACCCTCTTCCAGTGCAGACAGACAAGACAGATCTAATCAGATCTTTTCTCTTCTCATCCGCCAATGATCCACTCATCAGGAGTGGGAGAAGAGGAGAGGTGTGTGTGCAGAGGAGGGGAGGGGGTGACCTAAAGCGGCGATGACACAATTAATGTCAAATTAATGCTCCTCCTGAGCGCTGACATCGTCTCACCTCCCTCATGTATTTCTCCCCGCCCTCACCTCGCTACCTCTGTCTCTCCCTCCTCTCTTCCTCCTTAATTTCCTCCCCACACAAACCCAGCCTGCCTCACCCATCCCTCCCTCCCCTCTAACCGCACGTGGTCTAATCTCACACATGGGGGAGCTCATCTCAGCATTGTGCTGTACTGTGCAGCATTTAGCCTAGCTCGCTAGCACACGGAGTATAGTGTGGAGTGCTAATAGGGACTGGGGGGATGGAGGGAGAGGGGAAGCCGAGCGGGGGCCTGATTGGTGTCTCTAATTACGGCTTGATACTAAAGAGTAATTAATGAGTTTGTGGCTGATGGCAGCAGCTTTGGAGCGTCAGACTCGATCGCAAGAGATAAGAGCTGTTTGTGCCGAGGCCGTGCAGGATCCCATGGGACAGGCATACATACAGACACACACATACGCAGAATGTGCTTACTGTTCTGAACAGTTACTCTTCTCATGAAGTGGCCTATTGAGGTGAATTCAGGTAAAGAAGTGTATCACACAAGAGCTTTTATTAAACCAGTCAAAGGGGACAACATAATGGAGGTTCTCGAGCATAAAAAGATAAGCATCTGGTCCGTACATTCAGTATACTAAATGTGTGATTAGTTAAAAAAATGACAATGTGTAAAAACTGCACCTGAAGTTCATCCTTCCAGAACAAGTTTTTCAACCAATTATCCTAAAACCACTTAAATGAAGAAAAGAGAGGTCAGTTTTGTACTTGGCTCTGTGATCAATAAGTCATAAACGAGAAATACCAAGGCACACAGCTTTGCAAAAAGGCTTTAATAAATGGGCTGAGGCTTTTCATCTCAAAGTTTAATTTTGTACCATCAGTAATTTCTTACAATTACTTTGTTTTTTTTAAATTGGCAAATATTCTACCGAGCACCAATCAATCTATTCATCAGGGAAAAAGTAAAGCAAAATCAGCTTTTATCTTAATGCATGATCAGTACAAATCTAATGGTGTAATATACAATAATAAAACACAAAGGGTAGCTTACTACTCAACTAGTTTTAATTTTTTTTAAGTACATTTTGATTATGATAACACAGATGCTGTACTTTTAATCATAATAGAGTATTTTCAGTGTTGTGTTAGTACTTTAACCTACGTAAGTGATGTTGTATATTTTCTGCACCACCACCAAAATTTTTTTCGCAGACTGTATATTCACAGTAACATAGGACTCCAACATCCATTCCCTTATGTAATTCTTGAATTTTACAACAAGTCACGTATACCAATATTTTTGGAGTTTACTTTGGAGAAAGCGAAGACAAATCGTGAACATACCATATCTGGGAGCAAACTTTAAAAGGCTGCCTTTCAAAAGTCACAAGAAGAAGCTGGGGACATACTGCATCAACTTGTCTTTCAGATTTCTGAGGCTGGTTCAATAATTACTCATAATATTTTGAAGAAAATTACCATAAAAAGTAGTGATTAGTGTCCCTGTGCTGCAGGAAACAGATTTAGATGTGAGGGATAAAAATCCAGGCTCAAATCAGTGTAAATTGCTGCTCCAGCTACTAATGCTTTTACAAAATCTGGGTATTTTTTTTGATGAAAATCTGTAATAAACTAAATTGATGAGCCTTGTGATTAGTGTTCTGTATGAGGCACGGATAAAGAAAGATAGCGATGCTTAAAGGAGAGGAAGAGAAAGTGTGCAAAGAGGAATACAAAGCTTGAAGGACAATATGTGTGCATGACTGTGTGTGTGTCTGTGTGTTAGACGCTGTGAGACAGAGAGAGAGGAAGCTGTGAGAGAGAGGGATAGAGAGAGACAGCGTGCTGAGGAGTGTCTCTAAAACAGGGGCAGCTGTAGTGTAGTTAATGAGGCCTGCAGTCGAAAGCCCAGTGTGTGAGCACATCGTGTGTGTGTCGGCGCGTGTGTGTCTGAGAGAGAGATCGAGAGACAGTAAATGTGTGTGTTTTCGTGTGAGCGAGGTGAGTTACCCAGTGTGCAGTCTTGCTTGACCCTCAGTAAGCCTGTCACCTGGAACCAACGGGCCTCAGAGAGGAGAGGGAGAGCAGGAGGGAGGGCGTGGGGATGAAACGGAGACCGTGAGGGAGAGTTTTTTTTTTTTTAAAAAGGTGCCTCTCACTCAACCGAATAACTGGAGCAGACTTTAAGCATGGCTGCTAACAAGCTCTCTGTCTCTCTTTCACTCTCTCTCTGCTTCCTTTCATTTGTGTCTCTCTCTCGTTACCCCTCCATTTCTTAGCCTTCTCCAGAGTGGCACTTTAATGAATGAGTGTGTGTGCGTGCAGCGGCCAGGTTACCATAAGAGATGCCTCACAAGAGCTTCTGATTATAAAAACCCATGTAAAGAGACAAAGAGAAAGAAAGAGAAAGGCCCCTAGTGAGACAAGCTCCAGCTTTTCACAGCTCACCCCCACAGGGAACTGAGCTGACAGGCGATATGAAGTCCACTGCCTTCATAGCAGCATGCTAGGCTAGCCGCTAACAGCTGCTCCCACAGTGGATCCTTAATGGACTTTTTGTTGGAGACTGTCGCTATAACAACAAAGCTGCACTTGAAAAAAAAAGCCTCTTATTGAGTCATTTTGTCAAAACTTGAGTCCTTAGATTTTTTTTTTTCACAAGTGATGGTTAAGAATACTTCTTTAAAGAAATACACTTATTACTGTCTCTGTGAATGAAATGAGAAGATTGATATCTTAAGTCATGAAGTTGATATGGATCTTTTCTCCACTCACACAAAGAAACCAAATAATTAGATTTCTCCAAAATCTTACACCATTTCAAACAGATGACAGCAAGAACATTTCATCCTGTTCCTAATAAAGATCCACTGTGACAGACATATAGAAACTAATTTCTATAAAATGTTGGAAATAGTTAAAGACATCCTTTGTAGAAAAATCCATGTTGTTACTAGATTTTTTATTTATTTTAAATTTTGTAGATTTCCGCAAGAGTTTTTTTTCAGGAGTTGTCCTGCAAACTGCAGAGATCCCCCTTATTGTTTATATACAGAGGAAAGCCATTCATCCTCTGAATGCCCTGGTTCTCCTCCGAGGTTTGTGCTTGTAAAGTTTCACGAGGCGGTGATTATCCTGGAGGCCACAACAGGTTAATTTATACAGCAAGGCCACGTTTAAACAAAGGAAAATGCCCTACCTTTAATGAAATGTTACTATGGGGACCAACATCAACACATGAATAAAATCCAGCTCATTTAATCGGCAAGAGTCTCAGCTTTCAAGTCATATGCAATTAATAGAATTGTAAGACTGTTTAAGGACCCCAGATTCAAATACAATTGGCTAAATTAACACATTCTCCCAGGCTTATTTTGGCCTAAACTGCAAAGGACAGGCATGTCCTATTGGTTTTTTCCTCTGCAAAATTGCATATATTATAAAGCCTCTTCATGACAAGACATGACATCCTTAGGTCTTCTTGTTTTTATATGGTGAGTATTTTTACTGTTGCATTAAAACATAGCCTCCTCCAGCCTCTGATAGATGTCAGGCCCACTGGATGTTTTCGGGGTTAAAATGTTCTAATATTTATCTTCTCTTGTTGAATTTTTTTTTTTTAACATACAGTTTGATAAGGTGGAGAATTTCATTGTGTGGCATAACGAGGGAACAGACACAGGTATCTATCAAGCTTCCTTGGTGGATCTGGTGGCAGTATGTTTCCTATTTGTGAAATATTGAAGCAGCCCAGTGGGCAAACAGAGACAAGAGTGGAGATGGATGCTGGGAAACATGTGTAACTGAGCACTTCTCGTGACTTTGCCAGTGGAGAGGTCTCTCCAGAACAACAGAGGTCCCCCTGGTGTTAGCAGAGGTCCCTGTGGTGGAGCTCCACCATTGGCTTGCCTATCAGGAAATAAAAAGGGGCCTCTGCGAGAAGAGTGTGTATGATGGTGGGATTTGGAGGGCAGATTTTTTTTTGTCAGCCTGTGAGAGTGGAGCCCTAACAGGCAATCACAGTGGAGGAGGGTGTGTGTGAGGGCATCCATCATAATATTGTCTGCCCAAGGGCCAGTTTCTCACACACTCGAATTATAGAGATAGCAATGACAGTAGTACACACTGTCACTCAGACATGTCTGCACGAAATACACAAACAAGGCAAACACACACTCATTCCCCACAAAATACAGCTCTGCCAGTGTACGCCTCAGACACACACACGGCTGGTGCCTTCACATGCTGCTTCTACACACCTCCTAGATGCACACCCTTTAGACACACTCCCCGCTCTCTCTCTCACACACACACACCCACACCCACACACACACACACACACACAAACCTTGCCTCTTGCTATTCCCTCAGCAGCAGCAGCAGCAGCAGCAGCAGCAGCAGTAGGCAGGCAGGCAGGGTACAGTGTGTGTAGTACAGTGCAGTGTGGTGTGGTGGTGGTGATTCTTTGCTGAGAGGAGCGGTCCAGTCTAGACGGAGGCGATAGACATCTCATTAGGCTCTCGCTTGCTCTCCCTCCTCTACAGCACCCGCCGGCTAGCAGCCTGTCCTCACTCTGAGGGCCAGAATAGAGAGGAAAGGAGGGAGGAAGAAGATGGAGAGGGAGGAAAGGTGGGGAAGAAGGTGGTGAGAGACATATTAGAGAGGGAAAGAAGAAGGAGAGGCAAATGAAATGAGAGAGATGTGGGGAGGGAGTGGAGGAGGGAAAATTAGACAATGATAATAGCAATAATAGTCTTGATCCTCCAGGAGGTCCGCTCCCAGAGGCTCCTTCTCTCTCTTTCTCTCTCTCTCGTGCTCCCTCTCTCCTCCTCGTCCCTCTGCCGCCCTCCCTCCCATCTTCCCTCCTGCTGCTGTTTCACTCTTAATTAATTTCTCACTACTCACCAGAGCCCAGAGCTGCAGCTCTCCTCAGCCGGCCTCTGAGACTGCTCTCAGATCAGCGCTCCCGTTGCCTCACAGCCACAGCAGCTCAACTCTGCCTGCACCGGCTTCAAATCAGTGCTGAAGGTAGGGCCTGCACCGTGACATTGCCACGAGATATAGATCTTCACTTAGATCAGTTTCACTTGCTTAAGTCACTGTTGGGCTATGTGCTCTGTCAGTTCATTAGGCTTCGCGGGGGTCAGATGATGTGCACTTCGGTGTGCGGCAAAGTCAAATGGCCTGTGCTCAAATCAGATTGTTTTCTTTCATAACCCCAAACCACTTGTGTGACTTTTACAAACTACCACTGTCATCTGTCTGCATATTTTGGCGCTAATGGGGAGAAATCCAAACACATAAAGCCCCTGACACAATTTTTTTTAAAGAACTACTTGTTAAATTTACTTTTTTTTTTTTTTTTAATAAAAGCATAAAAATGGTAGGAAAAAATTAAAAAATTCCTTCAATTCCAGTCGGGTCCTCGCACTCGGTGCTTGGGCCCTAATAAATCTGGTTTTATTACAATTTGATCTTATTTTTTGTAGTACCACCAATTTTCCTTCTAATATTCGACTAGTGATTTTCCCTTAAAATATAATATCTGAAATCTCTGAATTTAGCAACAATGCTAGATTTCTGGCTTTAAAAGAGATAAAGGGTGCAGATAATCAGACAAACAAAATAAGAGGGAACCAAAACCACCTTTAAAAACTGGTCTCAACACTGGACTTCTGCTCTGCATGAAAGTATCCAGTCATTCACAAGAAAAAGGAAAATATGGGGAAAAAAATCAGAAGAATTTCTGAGCCACTCTTCCTCACAGTTTATATGTCAACTTCCAATGTCATATGTGACCTACTTTACTCACCATAGTTGTGCACAAAATCAGTTTCCTCTGCAGTGAGGAATAATGCTGACAGTTTGGCTCACTTTCTGGTTTTCCTCCAAATCTGGCCTAACCTGGGTTGTTTGCAATCTGTCTGATTATTTGACTGCTCGAGTTATTTGCCCTCTCAGATCTTAAAACAATGTCTCTGTGTTGTCAGATTTCTCCAGTTAACCACATAAGTGTAATAATATTAAAATGAGCCCAAACCCATGGCCTTAACTATGAAAATAAGGCCCAAGGTGTGCATAGCTGAATCCCAGAAACAGTTACTTGGTCAATTTAATTCCTCGGACTAAACACACTGACTCTCCACTTGCATCAGCAGCACCTACACACACACAGTCACACATACCCACAGTGCTACACACACTTAGCCCTCCGACCTTTGCCTTCCTCCCTAAATCCCAGCCCATGGTAATCCTAGCTCAGGGCATACCCGAAAGTGCTCACTGAAGCTTTTTTTTTTTCCAAACTACCCATTGCATCAAGAAAAGAGGAAGGGTCCCTGACCTAAGGTTTACCAACACCCACACATATACACACACACACAATCACACAGTCTGCTATACCCCAGAGCACAGGGTCAGGAATTGAGATTCCTTTATTTCTGAGCTTCCTATAGCAGTAATTGTTCAGTGAGTTAGCTGAAGGATGGTAGGACAAAAAAAAAGAAGCAAGAAACGAAGCATTCTCAAGGTCGCTGTGCAGTTTGTGTGTGTGTGTGTGTGTCTGTGTGTGTACAGACAGAGAAAGAGAGAAAGAAAACGCATGGATGAGCTTAAGGGCAGATCCGTGTTGTGACCTTCCTCAGGGGAACCAATCACTATTGTCCTTTAGGTTTGACCTTTAACCCCCATGGCCACCAATTTAACTAAGAGTAAACCCTGTGTAGGTGCACTCTCTCTCCTACTCGCAACTACTCACAATGTTTATCTCTCCCTTTAGGGACCACTTGCCTCCTCTCCCTCATTCAGTGAACTTTGCTTACCTGGAGAGTCTCAGCTGTCTTTAATGCCACATAACCAGAAACCTGGTTTGCTATATTGGGGTAAAGGTTGATGACAGAGGTGGTGAGCACATATATATTTCTGCTCGACAAACCTGATTTATTGTCCATTATGTTCATCATGGATTTATAGTCATGTGTGCATGTATGTGACAAGGAGAGAAACAGGGAGTGTCTACAGTAGTGAAGAGAAACAATTCAACTTATAGCGATGTGTCCTTGGATCTAACATGATTTAAAAGTTTGTTTTCAGGGGCGCCGTAACCCCTTTTCACTCAATTATCAGGTTCCTTTGAGCATGTTAATTTAGTCATTCATTCCTTTTGACCAAACCTCGCTCTGTCTCCTCTCCTCTCCTCTCCTCTCCTCTCCTCTCCTCTGCCTCCTTCCCTGGTTAAATGAGCCACAGGGGAGCATCA
>JAOWBC010001592.1:16217090-16233633 GCA_028566105.1 Hypoplectrus providencianus
GTGTGTGTGTGTGTGTGTGTGTGTGTGTGTGTGTGTTTTTGTGTGTGTTGGCAGGAAAAATATGGGGTCACAGCTCAACAGCTGGCCAATCAGAGCTCCTGCTGCCACAGATGGAAAACGAAGTATATTATGAACAATCATATGAATAAATACATACACAATTAAAAACGAAATGAAATGTTCCTTTATATGAGACTAGGGCTATACTGCATTTGTGAGAGTTTGTAAATGGATGTTTTGGTGTCGTTTTGCTGTTGTCGTTTACTTCTCATCATGGAATAACTTATTTTTCAGATTCTCCAGTAACCATGGAGGCGATCAAGAAAAGAAAGCTTTATCTCATAGAATTCAAGGTAACATGGGGTGAGTAATTGATATACAAAAGAACATTTGGGGGTTAAGCATTTTACTTTAGAACGGTTTCAATAAAATAGAGATGTCCTGCAGTAAACTGTTGTGAAAATGAGCAGGATTAAATTCAAACTTTATTGGAGTTGATCATTGAATTGTATTTTTTTTCTGTCTTCCTTTGTATAATTATTCATGGGTCTTCATACGTTGTGGGCTGAACAGACCTTACATGTTTGATAATGTAAATGTTGATGAAGAAGATGAGTTGCAGTGCGATAAAAATTTAAACCTGTTTTATCATTTCAAAAATCAATTTTTAATTCAACATTTAAAGGCAGAATCAGGAAAATGAATAATTAATTGGGGAATTTAATTGTCTTTTTATTCCAACGCATAAATCAAAAGGCTAATTTAATTCACTGATTTATAATTGCTTTTCTAAATGTATCAATTTATTAATTGATCATAATTAAACAATTAAAGCATATAATTATTCAGATGGCACTCTCCAGAGTTATACCACTTAGTAAAGGTTAGCAGGTGAAATGTGGAATTAGAACAGATACTTTCCTAGTCAATTTTATCCCATAAACATTTGCATCACCAAAGCTTCTCTTTTACTCTGACTTAAGTTATTCAAGTGCAGAAGATGCATTGATTTTTTTCGTCACGAAACCTAAGTAAGGTGCAAAGTTTGAATTGAATATAATCCCATAAAATTAGAGCTGCAGGTCTCAGTCGTGGTCGGGCCAAAAGGTCCTGTGGCTCCTTGTCCAGGAGCCGTTGTGTCTGTCTGCCTGTTGGTGCACTTTCATGTTTGACATGGCAGGGTGCAGCGTGGTGAACTCTGCTGCCCGGTGGCGCAGAGGAATTGTGACACTGCGTATCCTCCACACAGTGAGATGCCGACGCTGCTAGCGAGACAGAATGCCATAGGTCAACTCCTCTCTTCTTCCTCCATCACCCTCAGTGCCAGCGGTCGGAGCGGACTTCCAATTAAGTGACTGTGATTCCCTCATAAACAAGGTCAAAGAGACTGGAATCAGAGGTGGGGGGGGGGGGAGTCGGAGCACGAGTTTGGACCAAAGAAGCAAAGGAGGAGAGGACAAGCTGAGAGATGTAGCAGCGGAAGATAGAGGCTGTGTGAGTCAGGGCGGCGGGAGGGGAAAAAAAAGAGAAACCGAAAGAAGGGAAAAAGAGAGGGAGATTTGAGAGACAGAAGGAAAAGGGAGTATTAATATTCACAGACTCCCAGCGCTTCCTAAATATTTTATTACTTCCAGCTGTTTGATGTTAAGGAGACTCACCAGAGAGCCCCCCACTCACACACGCACACACAAACTTGCACTAATAAAAATGGATACATGCACACACCATCACAAAGCCACATTCACAAACCCACATGCAAGTAAATACCAACACTCACACACACAAACAAAATCTCACAACCACAAACTCACAGTCACATGCACGCACACACACACACACAAGAACACACTTTGAACACACACACACACATGGACATCAGCAATTACACGTATGTGCACAGCAGGAAACACACAATAAAAACATGCATGTTTACAGCCCAAACTAGCACACAGCAAACCACATGCAGCGTGGATATATAACCATAACACACAAAAGTAAAAATGTGTTTTTGAAGGAAGAAAAAAACTCACACGTACACACAAATGCACACCACTCACTGTACATCGATCATAATCTGTCTTTCAGGAGTTCTGTCACGTTTATTCATTTATTTATTGGCTTATTTATTTATTTGTGTATTCATTATTCGTTGGACTGACTTTCTTTTTATTTGCCAGCTCGGTTCCGAGGGGAGAGCGGGAGAACATTCATCTTCTGATGAGAGCAGTCATTAATTCAGAACAGGCCCATCCCTCGCTCTCTCCCTTTGTCAGTCTGTCTCTTTCTCTCTGTCCATCAGACGGGCTCTCTCACTGTCTGTCTCTGCCCATCAGCCCAACTTTGTGCCACTGTCTCTCCCTCTGTGTCAGTCCGTCTCTCCTTTCTCCTTTTCTCTGTTTCTCAGTCTCTCTCTCTCTCTCTGAGCATCTCTCAGACTCTGCCCATACTAAGTGGATAAATTATGAAAATGTAACTCATCGAGTTTTCACACCATTTTAAAAAAGATCTCCTCACACTCAAACACCAAAACAATAGGAAAATGGCAAATGTTTCTCTTGTTGGCTGTTGGTTTACAGACACAACTGAGCAGCCAACATCTGGGACCGGCATATATTGGCTACTTTGCTGATTAAAACTCTGTTCTGTCCTTTTCTGCTATCTGTCATCACCTTCTATGTTTTAATACAGCCAAATGCAGAGAACTGGACGAGCATAATACAGTTATTCAATTGTCTTTATTCTAACCGCCATATTGTAAAAAATTAGATTATCTAAATACATTTTAGTACAAAACATCTAACTCTGACTGCTCTGCTGTCAGTTGTCCAATTCAATCGAATTCCTGAAGACTTCTTTCCATTTTCTCTCATAAATAGCCAATGTTTTCCACTTAGCAACTCTTTTTTGTTATTTATTTTTCTCTTTTGCACCATTTTTACTTCTAATACTGATTACTGATGGATTAGCCTATAGCAACACATTACACTGCCATCTCCTGACCAAAGGACATTTATGCAGCTTTTGTTTATTTGCGCTAAACCAGTGGATGAAAACGTCCCTAATTTATATTTTCTGAAATGCGACATTTTAAAGTTTCACATCAAAATTCACCTCAACTTTAATGGGAACATGCTCGTTATGGCAAAAGTTCCAGCTTAAGACTTTTTTCCTTTTGCATCAGTATCACCTCTGTGCCAACATCAGTGCTACATTTATTCACACAGTGCTGTGTTGGTCTAAACATAGCCTTAACGTGGACACACTCGAACTTGTATCCCCATCTTATTCTTTCTTTCTGTCTCTTTCTCCTCCCTCTTCCTTTCCCCCTCTGATCCGTCTACCCCCCGTGTTCCCAAGCCTGTTAATCAGCAGATTGTTAATGAAGGCCTGAGTTCAAAGACACAGAGAGGGAGAGGGAGAGGAGGCACGGAGTGGTAAGATAGGGAGGAGTTCTGGACCAACTGTCTGTTTGTCAAAACATGTCCACCCGTCTGTCTCTTTGCCTGTCTTCTCCTCTGATGTGAGTCCCTCAATGAGCTCCCCACGAGGACCACAACACAGCATTTGCTCTTTGGGTTTCCCTTTCATGTTCCATTAAATGTGAACGAGAAGGAGACAGAGAGACAGCCAGAGAGGGTGAGAGAGAGATTAATTACATGTTTCAATAATGGAGATTAATTAGTATTATTTAAACATTGACAGTATCAACTAGACGTCAAGCATTTTGCGATGCACACACTAGAGTTCTTACTTTAATGGGTAAATTCATGTCTCTCCGTGGCAGCCTAAAAGTCATCTCTTCACATCTTTTCCCTCCTTCCACTGCTCCTACAACACTGTACATCAACTCCGCTGGCATCCCAAATTGTTGTTTTCATGCATATCATTTCATGTTTATTCCTACCTATATTAAGATTCTCAAGCTTGAAACAATCTTCCTGACATTTATCTCTCTGCTTTTTCAGTGCATAGACAAACCGCAGCTTTTATGAAAGACAGCAGCACAGAGAAAACTCTCAAAGTGGAAATGGTCAAGTAAGAAGCACTAACGAGTCAAACCCTTCCCCTCTCCTTTCTTCTCTTGCTGGGTGCCAACACAAAAGTGGCAATACAGAAACAGAAAAATCAAACACAGCTGTGAAGATGTCACACAGTCCCTCAATAGAAACCAGTGCTTTCCAGCCTTCCAGTCCGAGAGGGTGACAGGAAACAGTGAGGGGGAAAGATGGCCGAGAGTTACTGTAGTGAGGAGAGCGTGAGCTCTCAAACCACACCCCGACACCACAGGCCGACTTCACCCTTTTTAACAGCACCATATTTCCCCAAAATGTATCAGACGTAGCACGTGATAGCAAAATGGCAGTGAAATCTCTGATAAATCCAGGGAGTTTTTTTTCTCTTGAGGGACGGGCTGTCTGCTAGAGTCATTTACTAGGGAGTGAGGAGGAGACCTACAACTTCAAATAACGAGAATGAGTAAAAATAACTCGAACATATTGGCACTCATGGCCATCATACATGCTCAACCACATACACATACATATAGTGATCTAATGATAGACTAAACATGCCACTTCCTTACAATTTATTCTTAAAGTAATAGTAGATTGTGGGATATTTGTGACTTTAAAAAGATTAGTTTGTTTCCCAGAAAGAAATCTATGAAATATACACTATAAAGTAGACATGTTGAGCTGTTTGTTAAGCAAGGTTCAAGGTGATGTGATGTTATGGAGTGGGAAAGCAATGCTGAAACGAGGATATGTTATACAGAATGACACCGCCCACTTAGGGCGGGTGACGGGCGGATAGTCGCGTTAAAAACAAGCACTGGACGTTCACCCAGGAGATTGGTTGATCTTAAGGTCATATAAAACAATATTTTGTTGAATTGATCTCAGTTTAATTTGTGATGCGGGTTCTCAAGTAGACATTGGTTTATTTAAAAGTGTCATAAAAGCAGGCAACAATGTGAATTCTTAGGTTTTAAAGGATAAAAATGTACACTGATTGGCAGCAAGAGTAAAGAACACACACACATACACACTGTTGAGCACAATATTCCATAGCTCCCTGTGTGTGTGCCCTCTCTATCAACCTATCTATCCATCGACTTGTTTTTAAAATTTTTACTCCTTGAGTTAGGTATGTGTTTTTTTCTGCTAAAACCAGCTCTACATTTATGGCTTTACATGCTCTGACACTTGAGAGCTATCTGGTATTGACCTGAGGCCTTTTACTATGAGCAGCTCCAATACTGAAGACCAGCATGGAGCTACACTCTATCTATATCGAGATACGGTACCTTGGTGCGAGGGTTTGAGATGTATACTGAAGTAACAAGATCGCTGTTTGAACTCTCACAAGACGAAGATGAGGGAAGTGAAGAAAAACCAAACAGCGGGCATCCGCCTCGTACTCGGCTCTACGGGGCGCATTTGTGTACGTGCGCGCATGTGTGTACGTTCGTGTGCGTGTATGTTGTGGGTGTTTGTGTATCCTTTCTCCAGCAGGACCCCCAGATCAAAACCGCAACCCACTCTCCCTCCCCATGCCTCTCTCTTTCTCTCTCTCTCTCTCTCTTTCTCCATCTCTCCACCCCCTCTCTCATTAAAAACTGCAGGCCCTGGCTTCTAATTAAATCCCACTTGAAAAGTCTTAAAGTCAGCCTCAGATTGATTCAATTTGCATTTCTGAACAGAGAACATTGCCTAAAAGGATTAATAAATTGGACGAAAAAATTCCTTCTTTCTGCGCCACGCCGTCAGAGCTTGTAAGACAACATCCAAAGAGAAATATCCCCCCTCAACAAACGTCTATCCAACATATGCTCTTGCTCTCTCTCTTGCACGTCCCTCCCAGGATGCCAGCAGAGATGGGAAGTGTGTATCAGGACTTTATGTGTGTGTGTTTGTGTGCATGCATGTCCTCGTCTGTGGAACAAGCGCAGAGTCCTCTGAGGCACAGTCGGAAAGGAACACACGCAGTCTGACTCTCACTGTGTGTACATGTGCATGTGTGTGTGCATGTCTATTTATGCCTCTGTGTGAGTGTGTGTGAGAGGGGCGACTTTGTTGGAGCGTGCCAGAGTGCTGAAAGTGACAAGGAGGCACAGTGGGAAAAGATCCTTGCTGTACTGTCTGTATGTGCAGAAACAGACCATGGCATTGGAGCCTTGCCATTGGCTAGTGGACACCTACAGCAACATGTTTGGAAATCCAAAAAAAAAAAAAAAAAATGTTGCCAGTGAAGAGAGCCAGATTCAATTAGTGCGATAAAATGAAAAGAGCAAGTAAGATATTTCAGACAGACCCCGAAAAAAAACTGATGCCGCTGCCAAAACAGAACAGCAAACACTAATATGAGAATTTACATTTGTATTGACACAAAAGGTCTGCCTTCTATGCAACTGTGGGATCGTGCTAACAAGATAAAAGGAAGATTGCCTCTGAATTTTCTTTAGATTACAGCTATCAAACGTATTTGTATCTAGAATTTCCTTATCTTTTCCTTACAAGTGCTTTTCCTTATGATAACTGTTATTTTGTTTCGTCCAAAGACAGTTTCTTTTAATACTTCTAAAAATTTGAAAAACTTTCTGGAGTTTTTCACAGAATTTTCACAGAATTGCATCTACTAATGTGTTTTGTGTGTACAATTTGTCGAGTCTAGGGAAAGTGTGATTAACTAGAGCGGACTGTTGGATAGGACACATTGTCACTGTTGTTATTTGCCCATCAAATTGGCTTGTATAATGGCTGATGGACTTTCATAGGCTGCTGGTGGCTCAGTGGTTGGAGCCTTATGAATAAAAAAAAAAAAAACTAGAACCACATGGTGATCCTTAAAAGCAGACAGGCACACAATATACAGTGGGCATGGTTTCACTGCGTAGCACTTGGTTGCCTTTAATTACAGTAAAGCAGACAGAAACTACAATACAATTAGTCCCCAAAAACACAACTGTATGAAAAGGAAGTGAAGCCAAATCATTTTACATACTAAAAGAGAAAATATTGCCTGAAAAGAAATAAAATCCATAATCGCCATTAGAATATAAGTCAGAGAGTTTTAAGCGGATAGTGTAGAGAGTGTGAGTGTTACGGTGCTGTGCTCAGAGGAAAGCACAAAATAATCATGATGAAATGAATGTAGGGAGAGGAAAGTGGCAGAGGGATATGGCCCTGCTTTGTATAAAACAACACTGACCCCTAGTGATAATAGTTAGGACCATCCAGAAAGTGATTTGCATAATGCCTGTGTGCATGCAAGTGTGAAAAACCTTATGTCTCTGCATGAGAATGATGAATACTTAATATTTCTGTGTGAGTGTGTGTCTGCAGGTGAATGCTTTGTTCAGTTTTTTGGTTGTTTTTTTGCACATGTGTAGGCGCTCACACACAACACGTGTTTATTCCTACACATATGTACAATAATGAGAACATTAGATTGAAGTACAGAGCCTGTGTACAGTGCGTGTCCACGAGGTGTGTGTGCGTGTGTTTGTGTGTGTTCTAATAATGGTGCCTGGTGGACTGGGGCTTCCTTTGATGCGATGAAGGCTGACAGGCGTGAAACAGGTCCAATCAGGCGCGTGGGCACTGCCAATTAACCCTTTTCACCGTGTGAAACCAAACATAATTGCCTGGGGTGCAGGGGGCCACTGGGCCATGGCCTGCCCAGCGTAGGCTGAAATGGGCATTAGCAGTGCTGCCAGGTGACCATTACACACAATTGAACTGCTGGGTGTTTCTCCAAATCACACAGTTACAGTTTCTACCCAGACGTAATTGGCATGGCATTACTAAATGGCCCCTATTTCTAATTTTCACACCTACACAATTTATCTGGAATATCTTTGGAGATATTGTGCTGTGCCAGGTTTATTACTCTGCTGCAGGCATACTGTATTTCACTGATATTTTGCTCTGATTACACTCTGGGAGCATGGATTACATTATGTTTGAGATATTAAATTTCTCTATTTGTTGTACATTTTGCCACGATTCTGTTCAGAATGTTATAATAATCTTAACTGGAACAAATAGTGGTTAATAAGTTAAGCCTTGTGTGCACTGATAATCAAATTTTATTCATGTTATGCTCAAGGCAAATACCCCACATTCCTAGTCAAACACCCAAAACTAGAGCACAGTTTAAATGAAAGTGGAGCAGTGCTCTGTACGGCAGGAATGCTGCAATAATAATGTTTGCTAGAAAATCCACTCTTATTTGTAGTCTTTTAATATTCTTGCCATAAATTAATCATCATGGTTATCAACGTTTTGTGATAAAATAACTGCTTATTATTAATGAGACTTTCTTTTAAATAAAGAGCTACATTAAAACTGAAAAACTCAATTTCTGCAGCATCCACTGTCTTGCAGTCTCAGCAGGGCTAGTTGGAGTTCTGGAAATTATTTGTTGGGGAAACTGTATTCACTGTAACGGGCAGTACAATCTGCAACACATTTTGGTGCGTATCCATTGAAAAGCAAATTGTATAAGGTACTTATAATTAGTATGAGCATAATATAATAAGTAACATGAACCATTTTGTTCAATGCAAACAAAATGCATTTTGCATGTTCAGCATTAAAAGTTGGTTAAATGACCCTTGTGCAACAAGTATTTTACTCACACAGGAGTGTACAAAAATAACCTATATCATGTGATTATTTCATGTCAGAAAACATGCAATATCGTGATATATTTGTCAACAAGGATAGGAAATTACCTGTGTAAATACACAGAACACGTATGTTGGGTAATATGACCCAAATATTCTTATCACACTCATAAATCACGATGACCCCAACACTTCCCAAAAACTGAACATGGAGGTTGAATTTATTGCAGGATTATTGTAATAATCTGCTTTTTTTCTTCTTTTTAAGATAGATCTTTATATTTCTGCACTAATTGTAACCATCGGTGTATTACAGTAAGTTAGTGCAGCAGGTTTTATGGTATTTCAGTGTAAAAGATAGCTGATATTGGATAATTTGAATTTGATAAATTAACTATTTGGTTTACCCTGGGGCTTAAACTAGGAAAAAAAAAACATAGACACATTTTTAAAACTAGGTATTTCTTCCGTGCTTTTACTAATTTGTCCGCCAGGGGTCGTTGTTCTGCAGTTTCTCCATCCTCCAGCCTGCCTGCCTGACTGCCCACCAAGAAATGTTGGCAAAACACCCCCTCCTCATCGTGTAGAGGGAAAAAATGGCGGACAAGCGCTAAATCCACACCAGAAACAAACACACACGTTACAAAGCAAAGGTAAACATCCTTGGATACACCGAGCGACGTCGCCTTTTCGTGCTGGGCTTCAGCGTTGAGCCCAGGTTAGCACTGGCTAGCCTCTGTGTGCTGGTACGCTCCCGTTTTGCTAATGCTAATATTTTTGATCAGGTCAACGAGCTAGCGAGCCACCTAGCATGCTAAGCTAGCATCCCGGGCAGTGGGCATGTCTGTGTGTAGCCGTGCGTAGCATTGCATGCTGGAAGTGGCGTCTGCCCTGGCTGCATGCATGTTTGGGTTTCACTCAGTGGTATTTTTGTCTAATTTACACCAGACAGAAAACTGCCAATTCAGTATTCATAACTCATGATAACGTAATTAGCGACGCTGTCACGTAAATGAGCATCTGGCGTGCATTCAAATATAGCACAGGAGAGGGCGGCGGAGGGGTCCCATGTGTTGGCTTTGTGTTTTGAATGGAGCTCGGCAAATTTCGACAGTGGGAGACGCGTTTTCAGGCTGTAAATTGAGATATAATCCCGTTTAGATGTCAGGAGGAGAGAGAATAGCTGGTGTGTTGAGTTGTAAACACTCGCTGGGGTTAGCAACAGGAGGAGGGTGTACCTGCTGAGCAAGCTAATGCCAGTCCTCCTGTCACTTTCCCAGACTGAAGAAACAGGGACCGGGCCGCTTTAATTTGGACGCCACCCCCCTTGGTGGAGGAAAAAGGCGCACTTCCATTGAAAAAGAAATCATCCGGGGAGGAGAAACGCTGCTAAACGGTTATGAAGTTTTAAGGTACGTATACTTATATGAAGTTTCACATTGTGCCTTGAGGGTCCTGTCATTGCGCTTTTACGAGAGCTAACAGTTTATTTATAAACGTTTAAACAATAAAGCTGTTACGCTCTCCCCGGCATATTCAAATGCTTGGCAGATGGTTAACAAGTGTAGCTGTGTAAACTTACTTACTCTTTACACTTCAAAGTAAACATGTATTTTCTACTACTGTTCTGCTTTGCTGTTTGATCATTAACTCTATTATGTTTTCTGAACATTTTGATTAATATTATGTGTTAAGTATTGGACTATGGCTGCTGGGAGACAGGGGAAACAACCACTCGAAGCACTTGTTTGCATCAGTCTGACCTGTCCGACCTGGATGTTGTGTCTGGTTGGTAATGTTGGCCCAGGTTTAGGGTTACAAGAGCCACTGTGCCTGAAACATGACCTTCTCAAAACTCTTGCTCACTGATTGGTGAGTTGGGAAGCACTTAAAGGACTTATTCAGCCGTTACCAATTCCTTGGCTTTTGATGTCACCTAATACAAATAATTAATTTTGAACAAATATAAAGAATAAATTTGCTGAATTGTTTGAAACGATTACAAGAATAGTTTATGCACCAGCCACCTTTCATGACTTAGCAGGAATTAAAATACCAGAATATATTGGGTGTTCTATATAAGATTGAAGTGAATGGATTCCCCATGTCCTCATGTCCAAATTTTGTTGCATCCCTACAGATGACAAGAAGTTTTGTCATCATTAATCATAGAAAGGCATTTTGTCTAATAATAGGACCTGATTTATTCTGACAAAATCTGGAAAGAGGTGTTCAATATGTGGTTATTTGGAGGGTGTTTGAGGAGCTTTTGCATTATTTTGCTTTATGTTAGGATGGGTTTCTAATATTTGTCTCTTTTTTTAATCAACTCCTGCCTGAATGTGCAGTGAGCACAGCAGGAGGCTTTAATGTATTTGATCTTGAAGGGAATCCTCAAAGTTAAAACAAGCCAATTAAATCCATATGTAGTACATTGTTGGCATGCTCCTGGCGCCCTTTGTTGAACTTGCCTCTGGTTGCCTCCCATGATGACCCCCTGCCTGGAAAAAAGGCCTGTGAGCTGCAAAGATAACAAGGGCAGCTCTCTGGTTTCCCTTTGAAACTCATTACAGTTAACTTATTGTAGCCTAACCATGGGTCTGAATACTGCTAAGTTTTTAATTGGTGTGATCAATTAGAGTAAACTCTTGCATTGTTATCACCATATTGTTAACCCCTTCACTTTAAGTTTATACCCCTCATGTCCCCCATTTTGGAGGATTTATTTTGACCTTTTATAACAAGAATAGAGAAAACAAATACAAGACCCACCATAACACACTGATATACAATTATAAAATAGATAAATAAACATGATGCCAAAGTATAATTTCTGATGCAGACCCAGAATTGCATTAACTCCTGTATCTGGTTTTAACTATGCATTACCACAGTATGGGGATGAAGGAGTAGCATCTCAAATGAACAATGTTATGCCACACTCAAGTGGTGCATAAATAAGATTAGCGTGCGCTTTTTTGTTTGATGCAAGTTGGTTTCCTTTCTGAATAATCAGTTAAGGAAGCTCAAATCTTACTATACTTAACAGGACGAATCAGATGCTGAGGACGTAACCCAGATATAAACAAGAAACTATAACATTGGTGCAACAAAGAGCAGAGGCAGATTTTCATTGCCTCAAAATGACCCATTTAACTTTACTCGTACAAAACGTTAAAGTCTAACATTAGTTTTTAAAAACCATACGATCTGTCATAATGGAATAGGGTGTAGATGGTTCCCTTAACTGTGTATAATTAGGTCATTGGCCATCACTTAAGTTCATAATGTGACAGAAAATGACCAAAAAGAGCCACCAAATTCTTTATTTTTTCTTTACACAGCTGCAACATTACTACTTTTACTTTCTGTTTTGTCTTTAGTGGAGGCCACTGTTGTGTTGTGAGCTTGGTCAGTATTGTTGGAGCATGAGGAAACCTGTGCCACAGAAAGGTAAGAATTAATAATTACTATTAATAATTTTTCTCAGTATGACTGCAGTATTTCCAAATAATGACAACAAAGATGTTTTAATAAAAGCTTGCAGGCAGAGCTGTAAGAAGAATACATCTTAGTTTGTATCTCTTTGTTTTTACTGTGCAAGCAGATTGATATAGTATCCTGTAATAGCCTTGTAATCCCAGTCAATGTTTGGAGCACGGAGTATGGCAGGTTTTGCAACGATTTGACCGATGTGAAAATCAACCGTAGTTGAGAGCTTTTCTATCTTTCCTGGATCCTCTAGCTATAGAGTGGAAAGATGCCAGAAGGATCAAGCATGCTCGGAGTGGACGGCCCTCCCGGGTACCCTCACAGTACCAAGGTAAATAACCCACAGCAGCCAGTGATATATGAAGTCAGCTTTGAGCAAAAAGGTGCCCAAGGATTTGATTCAGTGTTGTTTCATTCGTCATCAAGACAAAGTTTGCTTCAAATAAGAATAATGGATTTTAAGTCTTGTGTGTCTTTGTTGTGTTTATGTTGAGAATCTCAAAATGTTAAATTCAGTTATAAAAGTCACCAATTATCAGACTTTCCACAAATAATATAATTAAATTCTTGCTGCTTGTGCATGTGTTATTCTGTAGGCCATTTCAGTTGGGAGAAATACCTGAAAGAGACGGGTGCCACTGCTGCACCCTCTGCTTGCTTCAGACAGGTGAGAAAGGCCCTTTCTGATCTGTCTTTATCGAACCTATTTGATTCAAACCTCTCCTCTTATTAATTTATTACAGCTCCTTTTTTTATTCCCTCTATTCAACTCACATTTGTGCATTGTTACCATCCAGAGCCTCACACCTCCACTGAACGAGTTCAAGGCAGGGATGAAGCTGGAGGCTCAGGACCCACGAAACACCACATCCACCTGCATTGCCACAGTGGTGGGCCTGACAGGCTCAAGGCTGCGGCTGCGTTTGGACGGGTCTGACAACAAGAACGACTTCTGGCGCCTTGTGGACTCCTCAGAGATCCAGCCCATCGGCAACTGTGAGAAGAACGGAGGAATGCTGCAGCCACCGTTAGGTACTAACAATGTGTCTTCTCTCCTTTGCATTTTTAGGAGATTTCATTTCGGTCCACTTGTTGTCAGAGACTAACAGCACAGAATGTCAATGTGTCATGTTAATGCCTATAAATACATTTCTGACACGAGAAAGCCTCCTACCCAGGACATTTCTGTGAAAACCTAGAGGAAAAGACACAAGAGCCCTCTGTGTGTCTGCTGATATAGACTGTAACCACAAAGTGTTGCTGATGTTTTTAAGGTTGCAACTAATTACTGATTACTATTATTTTTTTAATCTTCAAATTATTTTGTGTACACACAATTGTAAAGTAGTTATCAGCTTCGCTAGGCTTTATTGTTTGTATATACGTTTAACCTTTTTATGAATTTGATTTGATTATTATTTTGTTGCTGGAACAACACTCCCAAACTCTAAAATATGTGAAATTTATTATTATATTCAACAGCAAAACCTACAAATGTTCACTTTTGAGAAACTACAACCTGATTTGAGTTTTTGTGTTTAAAAAAAACGACTGACCTGAAAAATCAGTTCCAAAATACTTGCAAAAACCCTTTAATTTGATTGTCTAAATGATTACATTGCAGTTCTGTCAATTTTCCCATTATTTGTCAACATCTATGTCACCATGGCCATCAAAGTCTAAAGCTGGTTAAATTGTAAAAACAACTGTCCTCCTCTTCTTCAGGTTTCCGTCTCAATGCGTCCTCTTGGCCCATGTTCCTTCTGAAAACACTAAATGGCGCTGAGATGGCTCCATCCCGTATCTTTCACAAGGTAACTGTACAAGGCTCACAAGCTTAGCTTGCTCTGAAAAACTAGACGCATAGCCATAATTACTCCTTTATACTAGACTTCAACACGATCCACAAAAGATAAGTCTGCACTGCAGGAATGTTTGGTAAAATACGAAAACAAGAATGTCAAAAGTCTAGTAGCATTTTGTTGATTTCAGTGCACATTTGAACTCCATACATGACCCCTTTTTCTCTCTCCGTGTTCCCCAGCAGGAGCCTCCCGCCCCAGAGCAGAACTCTTTCCAGATAGGCATGAAGCTGGAGGCGGTGGACCGTAAAAACCCCCACTTTATCTGCCCGGCTACAGTGGGTGCACTGCGTGGTGTCGAGGTGCTGGTCACCTTCGATGGCTGGCGAGGAGCTTTTGACTACTACTGCCGCTATGACTCGCGTGACATCTTCCCTGTTGGCTGGTGTTCCCTCACTGGAGACAACCTTCAACCACCTGGCACCAAAGGTCTGGAGCTTAACATTATGCAGACGTTTTTATGAAAAAGGGTTACAGGTCACATGTATAAGTTACATTCACCTCGACAGTATTGTTGAGGAGGACGATACATCAGAGACAAACTTCAAAACCTCATCATGTTTGCAAGGTTCCATAATATGGAAGCGGATGGGGGTATTGCTTTTTTTATGCAGTTTACACTAATAGACTCATACACTATTGAGTATTTCATATGCTCATCTGAGTGGGATTTTTTTGTACTTGACTGGCTCGTCCCTCTTTCTCTAGCCGCAACTCAAACTTCTAATCTATTCTTCAAATCAGTACGAAAGGCTCGGCAGAGTACCAATCAGCGAGGTCAGCTGAAATAAACTTTCTGCTTAACTACTTTTAAGTTTCTCGCTTTCTTCAAACTAAGACGAGCTTATTACCGTGGTAACTCATTTTAATGCACACATAAGTTTAAGTTATAGTATTGGTCTTTCCACTGTTCCCAAAACGAAAAGTATTGTTTTGTCAAAATTGTTTCTTCATTCATCAAAGTTGGATATGAAAATAAGCTGTGCCACTGGATGGATGCATACTACACAAGACAGAGATGGATGCAAACTGCTTTGTCTGTCTTACAGAGCCATGCAGCCGTGACACAGTTATTCTGCTTTATTCCGTTTTAAATCTGTTGCAGAACTGTTGCAGATTAGCAGTTTATGTGCCAAACAAATCAGCAGCTTACTCCTGGAGCATTTACCTTTTTTAGTGTATGTGTTTTGGTTTGTGCAACCCAGTTTGCAGTGTGATGTAAGAACATCATCTGCCCAAAGGCTTCATTAGCAGCAGCTAATCAAGTCATCAACATGAGTTTGCTATTTTTAACTCCCGATGGCGTTAAATCTCCAGGATTGGACTCTGCTTGCAAATAATGCTTTAAAATGTTAAAGCATGCCTCTTTGTGGATTTGCCTTCATTGGGAACGCAATATGATGTTGAACAGAACTACACAATACATTGTTTCTTTTCTTTCTGTTTACCAAAAAAGGATGTTTACAGTTTCCCGAAAAGCTGCAGTTTTTTTGAAGTTGTATCTATGTTTACAGCATGAACCACAGGAAGCCATTTGTTATAGAAGAAACATAAAAGGAAGAGGCGGATACAGGGGTTATCAGCCACAAGGTCAGCTGAATCCACAGTAACCAAAAAAATGGGAGAGGAAAGAGGAATATGGGAAGGCAGGATATGCCTTTGTAGCCTGCTAGTGTTTTATGAAGGCCTGGCACTCCCCCAATTGGCAGAGTCAGGGCATGACGTGGTTGAAACAAGCCCGGGTGCCCCTCCACGGGCCTCTCATTGGCACCCAGGCTAACGGGGTCTGATTAGACACCTCAGAGAGAATTGAGTAAAAAGTGGAGATATAGACAAAGAGAAAAGACAGACAGACGCTGTTAGAGGTGGATTGTTTACATTGTCAGCAGATGGTGGGAGGAGAGAAGAAGAAAAGGGAGGAAAAAGAAAGAAAGGAGGAGCAACGCATATGAAGAGTGGGAGAGGAGGACAGGGCTGGAGGAGAGGGTGAATCTGAGGACAGCTGTGCAGACAACCACACACTTCTGGCTTTTGTTTGAGCTCGAGAGGTGAGTAGAGATGAATGAAATTACAGAAATGCAGTCAGAGTGATAGATTTAAAACTCTTGAGAAGTTATCTTCCTGTAATGTGAAGCTGGCAGTGGTGGCTTTGTGAACTCACTGAACTCGGTGCACTCATGGGAGAGGGAGAGAAAAAAAAAAGATCTGCTCACGGCGCGTTTGTTTGGCTGTATTTACAAGCACTGCCGTTGATCAATGAACATGTAACCTCAAGCTCTTTCAACCTTTTAAACATTTTATCTAGGATTTGTCCAATCTGTTTAGGATCAATCAGGTGTCTTGTTTTCGCTGAGCTTCACAGTGGTCCCCTATGAAAAGTTGCAGTAGCCTGCAGACCGAGCTTTGCATTGATTGGTGTTCCCGTGAGAACGTGTGTTTAATAAATATAGCCCCACGGGCCAAGACCTGTGTTAATGAATGTGGCTGCTCCTCTCGTAAATCTGTCCTTGGTTGATCTGGGATGAATACAGTGCATTTTATCTTGGTGTGTGTGTGTGTG
>JAOWBC010001592.1:16238351-16256456 GCA_028566105.1 Hypoplectrus providencianus
TCTTTCTAGTATTATACCATGTTATATTTACTGGAAGGTTCTTTGTTTGAAATGATTACTTCAACCTTAAAATGACCGTTTGTAAATCAGCTTTTAAACCTATGTTACCTGGAATCAGTAAGAAGTCAAGGGCGGCTAAAATGTTTGAAATAGTATGCAAAACTGAACATGTTTAGGAATATGCGAGTATGCCATTGATCAAGGATTTGCTCTCTTTCAATTCTTTGTTAACTATTGAGGCATCCAAAAAAACAGAACTGATGTCCACTTACTTATTTTAAGGTTTAGGTGTTCGCTTGAAAGTTCAAATAGAGCAACAAAAGAAATCACATTTGTTCCAGTATCATGAACTGTTTAAATCAGGGCATCAAATGTACTGATGGCTACCAACCAATGACTGAATGTGTGTGTTTGTATCCAGAGAAAACCGCGCGTGGTACCTAATCCAGTCCCCACGTCTCCCACCAGCAGCACCCCAGAGCCCGACACCAGCACTGTACCTCTGGACAATGCCACCATCCCCAACTCTGCACTACAGGCACCCACAGGTTCACGACATCCCATTTATTACATTACAATACTTTTTTTTTCATTAAATAACAATATTAAGTTCAGCATTAACTCCTCTGCTTTTTGATTTTCTCCCCTAGTTTGTGTGTACCTAAACAAGTACGGCAAGGTGGGAGTCCATTTGGACCAACGGCGCATCCAGCAGCTCCCAGACCACTTTGGGCCAGGCCGGGCCTCCTCTGTGCTTCAGCAGTGTGTTCAGGCTTGTGTGGACTCCGCCCACAATCAGGGCACAGTATTCGCCTGCCTCAAGTCCGGGCAAGGGGGAGAAGTCATATCAGGTGAGGGGATTAAACTCTGTATTACCCTCCTGCTGATGTGGAAAGTCTCTTAATTACATGCATGCATACTTTATGCCAATCCTATGCATGTTTGGGGTCAAAACCATGCTCTTTTTTTAGCATGCAGCATGAATGTGTTATTTTTTTCCCCTATTGAAAATGTGTACATGAATATTAATGCATATTGGGGTCCTTAAACAGTCTTCGTTTTGAATAAATTGACTGGAAAGATGAGACTCTTGTGGACTCAATGAGCCAAAATGTATTCATGTGTGTTGAGGTCAGTGTCCACAGCATTTTATTGCAGTGAGGGCATTTTTTGTAACTTGACTCACTGTATAAAATGAGCTGCTGTAACCTCTAGGATAGTCACAGCCTTTTGAAGCTTAACAACCACAAACTTAAGATCTGCAGCATTCAGTGATGTATTGCTGTGTGAACTGACAATAAGGGGGATTCTCAACAGATGTTCTCTCTATCCAATAGCCAAAATCTCTAAAATGTCAAAAGCTTTGGATCAGCATGGATTTTTCTGTGGTGCTCCTCAGGGTTTTGGTGTTGATTTACTCATTTTTCCCATGTTGAAAATGACACTTAATTGAGCTGAGTATGATCATCTGCTCCTGTTTGTCTTGTCCAGCCTACTTTGACAAGCAGCAGCACACTCTGACCCTGCCCACAGTCAGCAGTGTCACATATGTCCTCCGCTTTCTGGAAAAACTCTGCCACAACCTTCACTGCGATCCTCTGTTTGGCAGCCAACCTGTAGCCAGAGGAGGCCTGCACTACGACAGTCACACATACACTTCAGGTCAGAGCCAGTAACTTCACTGTGTTAATATTTGGTGAATGTGAAATGCTATTTTTGATTTATAGCATCTGTCTTTAGGTCTCATTGTCCTCATTAAGAGATACAAATCTGTCTACTGATGTGAGATATGTAGCACCTTTTTTTCTTTTACTGGAAACCAAAAAGACATTTTTCAGATAGCAGATTGACTGCATGTATACATATTTTTGAAGTTGACAAGAATATCAGAATAAACAGTGCTACTCAGTACATAGATTCAGCTCTTAATGTAACCAACCTTTAGGGCACCAGTGAGGGTCTTTTTATTGTGTTTTTCTTTTATAAGTTGCTTAGAAGATCAAAAAAAGTCCCTACAGCAAAAGAAAGTCTTGTCTGCCTTAGTCATGTGGAGATGTTGGCAGGATCCTTCTAAGAAACAAATCTTGTAAAATACTCCAGGGAGGTGCACCATGAGCCTCCTCTGAGTGTCTGCAATGTGTTTTACACCACCGTACAAAAGGCAAATAACTTGTGCCGTGCCTCGAGTTTAAGATTCCTTGGGAACAAGATAAATCAGACATAAAAGAACTTTTGTTGGCCGTCAGCTTTAGAGACATTATTTAAAAGTGTACTGACAACAAGGACAAGAACTTGCCTGAATTGTGCTATTCATTGCCAAGATAGATGCTTGTTGTGAAAGCTGTAGATCGCCTCCTATCATTCATCTTTTAAATTTAAACCTAGTGTGATCATGTAGAGGGTGAAACTATTAAATTGTGTGTTCTTGCTGAGTCATGAATTAATATCTAACAAGTATACATAATAATAAATAGTAAAATACTCTGACAGACTACCTCAGAAGCTACCAAATATCTTGTAAAGCAGTTTAAATTGCAATTTAACTAATTGATTAAGAAAGTATATCCTTTATTATATATAAAAGTTATTCTTTTGTCCATTTAACAGCTTTATTGACAGTGAAGAAATATTAAGTATTGAAATCAGGCTGCCTGTTTATAAGAACTAAGCCTCTATGGGATTCGCTCCCCCAGGTCTTGACCTCGTAATTTGAACTTTTTGTTGATGTTTTGTTACTTCCCCATTTAACATATTAGACAAAAAGGAAGAATGCAGCTAAATTATTTACAGTCTGGCCCACATATCAGTACCTTTCTCACCCCTTCCTGGTTTTCTAGAGAGGAGAAGTTTTGGAGACACCCTAACGACGGGTCCTGGCCGAGGCACCAAGCGGTTCCTCCAGGACTACAACAGCCCACTGCCTCAGAAACTGTCCAAAATCCCACGACACTCCACTGATGGTATGTTAGTCTTATGATTGCTGTTTTCTTCTTTTCTATATACCACTCCTCCTTCCTGATCCTCTCACATTACAAAAAGCCACGTGTTTCTTCTTGTTTCTATTCAGACAAAAGGAAAATATCTTTATCTGAATATGGACATGGGTAATATAAGTGGTCAGACGGCAGGACTAAGAACAACGTCAATACCACATGCTTGTATTTACTCACCCCTAACACCTAAACTGATATAATCTTTTCAAATGACTCTTGAATTCAACAATAAGCACATTGAAATGATGTTTCATTTATTGGAGCATAAGCTGCTTTTAGCATCGCCAGATCGATGTATGTGCTGCTGCTCCTTGCTCGTAAATTTTCTGAGTTTTATTATGTCTTTAGGTCATGTTTTTCTTTGATTAAAAAAATATATATGAAGTGCTCTTAAATCAAAGGATTTCACTGATTAAACAAGCTTCCACTCTTGTGTTTAGTTTTTTGTTTATATAATCAGTGGCTCTCAACTCTAATGCTGCACCGTATTTTACGTAGGACATTTAATTCTAATAATCGACCGCTCTGAGTTGTCCAGTAAAGCTTTATATAATCATATAAAAGGAGGCAGTTAAACAGAAGAAGCACTTGGCTCAGGAGTGAGTCTTATTAAGTTCTGGGGCAGTAGGTTAATCATTTAATCATCTTTCTATTTCCTTAGATTTTAATTAAGTTAATGGAATATTTGAAGAGATTTATGTAAAAGGGTAATATCCCCCTTTAAAGTGCCCTCCACTCTAGACAGCTAGAACACAGCCACTTCCTGAAGATAAGTGAAATATATCATAACAATGAGCCACATTGTTCATGCAGCATTTTAATCACTCAATATTTGTATACATTTATTTTATTCTGTTTTTAATATTTGAGAGTTTATGTGTTTCTGTCATCTCACTGGTGAGTCTTCTGTGTGTTTTGTTCCCAGGTGAGTCCTTCATAGAGAACAGTGTTGTCACATCAGAGCACTTAAAGAAAAGCCCTCTCTCTCCAAACTCCACGGTACAAACTCCCGGCCTGAGGTCTCCTTCCAAGCTGCTGCATCATAACAACTCCACAGGTAGGAAGAGACATTAGTACAAGAAACATTACAGTGGTCTACACTTCTACGTATCTGTAATGCCTCTAAATGGGTGATTAAGCCAAAAATAGCTGTATCTAAACATTTTTTTGAAGGGACTGGGAAGTTTGCAGGCTTGATAGGCTTCAGAAAGCCAAAAAAATAACAACCCTTACTGTGAATTTCTTTGAAAATGTATCATGTCTACAACAAGCAGCAACCTCTGGGCCTGATGAGGAAGGTCAATGTGGATGTGCCTTAAAACTGCATTATTTCTAGGGGGCGATGCCAGTGGTTGCAAAAAGAAATCCCCTGTTGTGCAAATCATTACAAAATGACCCTACCTTACACTTCATTTACTGAGAACACTCACTAAATATTCTTATATTTGTTTGGTCTAATTTGCCTATTTGAAGTCTTTTTAAATATAGCATGGTGTTCATTTCGTAAAACATGGTTCCTTTCAGAGAAAAATACATGATCAAGCAAGTATGGTTTTGGGGGGGGGGTTTACCTGATGATTGACAGGTGTCTACCAAGGTGTTTTCATCTTTTTATGTTGACCCTTTCACTGTATTGTTTATAAGTTTCATTAAACTAATAAGGTATAAAACCACACTGACATTTCTGTCTCATATAAATGTCGTGTTCAGTGTTTGGCTGGAATAAAAGAGACTCTGAGGAGTCGGCTGTTCATTTTGAATGACCATTGGCCCTTGTTAACCTGAAGTAGCCAGCTAGCTAGCTTGGTTTGCAAGCATGCCACCAGCGAAGTACACTTGCTCCTATTTAATTAGCCAACGAGGCATTTTGCCAGATGACGAGCCTGCATTTTTTTTTTTGCTGGAGCCTTCTGCATTTACACTTCTGCTGCATCGCTGGAAAGCCCCCATTTAATGAACTTCAGGGCTGAGTTTTTCAACTCGGTGCTGTTTTCTGTCTGAATGGTCACAAATAAGAAGAAACACAATGACTCAACTGTAAGTAGAGGCTTTAAGCATCACAGGTTTTAAGGCTGATAATAATACATTTAAAAACATGTATCACACATAGTGGGTGAATAGAAAAAATATTAGATATGTTGTATCTTCACAAGATGGATAATATAGATTGAAACTTTCAAACCTCTCAGTTAAAATCACATGTGGTGTGTAAAGGGGTGAATGTGTTCTATAAATAGTGAATTGTTCTACATTGTACGGTGTGTTTTTTTTGCCATGCACAGTTCACATGATAGGAAAGCATAATCACAGCATAGGCAGATTGAAACCCATGAATGATGGACGTCATGGGTTGAGTTTGTGTTTTTGCTCCCTCAGGCTCAGGCAGTTTCCGGGAAAGCCCGCGGCCGAGTGGTCAGGACCCCAACGTGTGGACGGTGGAGGATGTCATGCAGTATATCAGAGATATCGATCCAGTGCTCGCACCACATGCTGACCTTTTCAGAAAACATGTAAGAATTCTTTGATATAGAGGGATGGTTTGTATTTATTGAAGTGGGGTTGTGTGAGGTACTTATCCATTGTTAGTGTATCTTCATTAGAAATAAAAACTAGCATGTTTTTTCTCCCTCAAATAAAACAGATGTTTTATGCTTTTCAGATTATGCTTGACAACAAATTTCAGGTGGTACATTAGCTTAGCGTGGTGGTCAGCTTTGCTAGAAAAAAATAAAAATAATCATAATTCTCTGCCCTCCCTCTGCTACAGGAGATTGACGGCAAAGCACTTCTGTTGCTTCGAAGCGACATGATGATGAAATACATGGGCTTGAAGCTCGGTCCCGCCCTCAAACTCACCTTCCACATTGATAAGCTCAAACGGGCTTGATGATTTCAGCCAACCAGCCGAAACCTTCCAAAGGACTAAACTCAAACCCCGTCTCCCCGTTCTAGGATCAGTATTTCATGCATTGCATATTGGACAACCAGTATACTGACCACTTACATGTAGCAGCTTCCAGCGGACCTCCATATCTGGTATTACATACTCCTGTCCTGACCTCATTCAATGAGGAATGTTTATTTTGTGTAGCACAATCCAGCCCTAAGGCAGCATGGGATACGTAGGATCACCCACTCGTCCATCATCTGTTTTGCATTTCAGTATAACTTGAAAAGTCATATGTGGCCATTCTAACTGTAAAAGGCTTTTTGGCCTGCTTTTATTATGTTACATTTATTCTGTACATTTCATATTTTGTACTTCATGGATATATGGAATTGTATTTTTGCCTTTTTCAACGGTTTGTGTGGGAAATGCTAAAGAACCCTAACGGAGGAAATGAAAACGCTACGGTCATCCCAATACTTGGGAATGCTTCTGGTAACCGTCTCAGTTTGAGGCACGATTTTTCCAACTTCAGCAATAGGAGGAGGAAAAACAATGTTTTATGAAAGGAAAAACACTTTATTCTGAAAATACTGCCATGAGGAAATCTGTTTCTTTATTCTTATTCTGGATGTTGTTTACAATGCCTTGTCCTGTCTTTGTTATTTGTACTTTTTTAATTTTTATACTATATTATTAGAGTTCCTACATGGAGAGCCCTATCATACTTAACATTGTTCAATAAATATATAATAAAACAACTGTTGGTTTATTTTTCTGAGCTTTTGTTTTGCAATTGTATCCTTTAAAAGCCACTAATATAATTCTGAAATTATGTTAATACTGTTTTAAACTACATCAATTGTTTTGTTTACTTATAAATTGAGTACAATATTTTTCTCCCCTTAATTATTTGAGCATTTTTTATAGATTTATAATAAACCATATAGGCCTGAATGTTTGGAAAAGTGCACAATTTTCAAGGTTTGGAGTGCTAGAAATATGATCGATTGAGCTTCAAAAATTTCTCATGGATGAAGTAAGCTCTTTTAATTTCATTTAAATATCTCATCCTATTTGTTTGGTGTCTACTAGCTGATTCGTTCTGTTGATCTTTGGTTGGAAATGAATGTATTAACTGCAGTTTCCTGTTTTGTTTTCTAACTGTAGTTAAAGTAGTTGACCAACAGGGGGCAGCAGAGCATCGCCTACCTGTAGACCTGTACTGTATTCGTGTCTCCTTGCTGTTTCTCCTTGGGACTCACTGACATGCACTGCCATGGGTGGCCATATCTCCATCTGGTAGACTCAGCATGATGATGTCAGTGATATTTTTACATCATGTAAAGATTTTTTTTTTTCATCATTATTCTACTGCTCCATTGTCTATAACTCTCCTGTATTGCCGTGTAGGTATTTAATATATTCACCATTATTTAAAACCCCTCATTTTCATGACTGTGTCAGCCTATTGTTCCTGCTGTTTCTGGTAAATATTGCTGTCATTGTTTCTGTCAGAACATGAGTGGGCTATTAGGCTTGTGGGCGCAAAAAAAATTACTTGTCGACTGAAGCAACTCAGAGACAAGACAGAAAAGCTAACCACATCCTCCTTGTGAAAACAGGAAAACATATCACCTTAGGTTGAAAACAGTGACCGAACCCACTGATTCTAACTGGCATGGATGAGTATGAATGCATTTCTCTGTGTGTGAGCATATGACATATACTCACAATCTGTGCTGTGTTTGTGTGCTGTGCTCAGGCACATGTGACAGGCTCAGAGCTCGTGGCTGATGCCTGTGCTTGTTGATGTGTAATAGTAGCCAAAGTGTTGTGCGTGAAGCCGGTGCTATTTATAGAAATAACAGCTCCTTGTGCTGCATATTGTGTTTGTGAAGGTTGTGAAGAGAGTTTTTACTTTAACACTACGGTGTGATTTTTTTATCAGGCACCATTCTTGTGTTGCTGATGGGGCAGCAGGGAGAGGCATTTAGTATTGAGGTGAATATTCAACATGACTAGCTGACTTCTCTGAAAAATCATCTTTATTGTAATCACACGGAGTGGTATTAGGCGTTGTGGGGGAATTTTGCACCTGATATTTACCAACAATTCTGTGCAGCACTCCTGAGTCATCTACTGTCTTTGTCCCAACAGTTGTAGGCAAACTATATAGAGCAGCCAGACAGTTTCAGTATGTATAAAAGGAAGTTTTGCGGGCTTGCAGATCAGTCATAGCTGTGAGAGAGAAAAAAAACCCGACTCTCTCAGGTCTCTTTGCTTCAGCTGTCATGTTATTGTGGCACAGAAAGCCCATATTGTGGACGCAGTTACAGAGAAACGATATAAAAATAAGGTGCTAAGTTCACCCCTCTCTCTCAAGCTGATAACAGAATTCCCAGCATGCTGTTGGGGTGACAGTGGAGGTGCTTTAGGGTGAAGGTCCTGCTGGCTCCAGGTCTTGGTGTGCCTGTAGAGCCACCAGTTAAATATTAATGCAGTTGTATATTTTGTCAGGCTTTCAGGTTGTGTTTAGAGGGCATTATTTTGCCATAAGAACTTTGAGTTTAGGAATTATTCTCTCCAAATATGATTGTTTAACTTATGATTATTTTAGTTCTATATTGTTATATATTAGAAAGCAAGAGATCTAAACCTAAAGAAACCTAAAGCTAAAGATCACTGATGCCACTGCACCATTGATGAGGCTCTGCTACAGTCAACATGGCAACAAATCCAGTACAGTCTGGATGAGCTTCAGCAGCTAATGGTGTCCATGTGGAGGAGGAGGAAAGGAGGAGAAAACTTCAAGATCTACTCCTCATTTTAAAATAATTTCCATGTATCTGTTTGCTCATGCTTTGTAATACATTTTTAAGCTATAAAGACTCTTAAGGACACCCTGTATATTTTATTACTTTACAAAGCAGTTGCCCCAACAACAGTATGAGACCTTTACCCTGCTTGTCAGTCCTATATCAAAACATTAGGAGGGTTTACATAACCAAATAACAAGGGATGGAAAAGGGAAAATGTGATCACGACTGAGAGAAGTACACCGGAAGCTTTCACGCTTGTTACACCTGACATTGACAGCCATGTTTGTTTCATTACCTTCTGTAAATGAGGCTGCCGACCTGCTTTTCTTTGCTCGTCTCCAGTGACTTTTGATTGGGAGATAATATCTGCTAAGAGCGCTGTCTTGACAGTCCTCACCCCAACACGCTCACCCTGTCAGCATCGTGCCCACAGATGCTGTGGGCCGGCTAACGTCAGGATTTTCCTAGAGGGAAAATGTTGGTCGCACGTCAACGAGGGTATTATCAATTCTCTAGTGCAAAACAAAAAAAATAAAAAAATTAAAAAGCAAGAATCACACAAATATAACAAATACACAGGTGAATTTGACGCATTTGATATTCCTTGGCACTGACACATTGGTATTACAGCAGAGATTTCACTGGCGCTGACACACTTGTAAAGCCTCACAAGAACTGCTCTCTTGTATTAATTCCACCCCCAGCCTATAGCTTGTTACTCTGCCTTTGGTAGCATGTGCTTGCCACTGTCACCAGATTAGCACGCAGGCTTAAAGCCCTGCTCACAAAGACACTGTGTACAGAACATAGCCTGTGCTAATAATGTTTCCCTCTATTCTAACCTACCAACCTGTAAGTCTCCCGGGCAAGCCCACATCATTTCCCTGCTCACAGTCAGCGAGCCGGAGTCAAATAAAATAGCCGCTACAGGATGTGAACACAATAATATGAACTTCTGGGAAAGCCTTGTAACAAAATAACACCTTTGTAAGCTTCTAATGTTCCATTTTTTGTTGATAATATTCAGAAATATGTTGTACTTTGCAGTTAAAGGGACAGTTCACCCAAAAACCAACTTGGAGTGCTATGAGTGAGTTAAGAGTTGTTTTGGTGTGAGTTGGACAATGTTCCAGATATGCTGGAAAACACTTAAAAAGCCCAACAGCTATGTGTTTTTCCCAAGAAATCATGACCGGTATCTAGGTACTGGCGTTTATCTGTCTCAATTACCACTATTGCAATTTACTGGTTTTCTTCTGCCATTAATTTGGCTTAGCTTTACCCCCTTTATCATCTTGCTTTGAGATGTATTTCAAACACAGGCTACAGGGCTCACCACTGCACGCTGTGTATCCTGCTCAGCTTTCTGCAAATTGCAGCACATGTTTCTACGTTTTTAAAATACCTAGTCTTTCATGCAATATTGGCCTATGCTTAAATGTGCGCCTGTGCAGACTGCGGCTGGAAAAAAGGAGTCTGTTTTATTACGGTTCCTGGTCTTGGAATGACCTGCAGGCCAAATACAAACTAGACTCCTTCGTCTCCTTGAATACTTTTACACAAAAGCTATCAGAAGAATTTTTCCCACAAGCTGTTCTTGTTCTTATAGATGGAAATTTTGCATTCCTTGATGGCCTTTTTGTGATTTTGTCACCATGTAACACACTACCTGCACTTTAGTCAAAATGCACTTGACTTTTGACTTTGTTGCCTTCAAATAGATTTTTATCTCAGTTTGATCTGTTTAAATGAAGGTTACTTGTTTTCTCCACATTGTACACATGTTGCTGTTAAATGTTAGCATCTCCTTGTAATCTGCTCAGCAGGTTTTGAGACAACAAACTGCAAAGCAAATAGGAGTTTGAGAGGTAATTTCTGCTTATTTCTACGGCTGCATCAGTTTGAATTACATGATAAAAGCCTTTCCATCTGGCAATCCGTGCAGTTAAAAAACGAACAAATAAAACAAGATTTTAACAAGCGGTATTACGGCTGTGCTGGGTAGCGCTGACACCGAGGTTGACTTTCCGCCACTGTTGGGAAACCGCAGCTCTGCTCAGTTTGGCTCAACTGTGTAAATCACACAAGCCTTAAATATTTACCACCGTTAGACATTGTTGGGACACCTCGGTGTGTTTGAGCCGGCTCGATGGAGAACTGTCAGCTGTGTGCAGGAAAATAAATTATTTACACCCCCTCCTTCTACTTCAAAGAGCTGGCAAACCATTCAGCCTCAGATTTGGGGAGGGGGGGTCGGAGGAGGAGTTGCTAGTCACTAGGCAACCTCTATGTCACCTGCCCCGACATGCCAAAATCAGCAACTTACCTCTGGAGGCTGCATTTAAAAGCCTCCGCAGCAGGACACATATGGAAAACAAAACAATTACTGAGACACAGCTAAACTATGTGGCTCTGGGAAAGAAAAGTGTGATGTGATTATATTGCTTTTTCCCTCGTGTGAGGAAAAAAAAGGAAAGGTTTTGTTGCTAAGAAGATGCTGAGCTTTACAAGAAAAGCCCGGGAGCAGAATCCAACAGTGCAACAACTGATGTTTTCCAGAGGAAGCCTGTTGCATTGAAATATGTGTGATATGTTCGTGTTTTCAAGATGGGAACTCGGAGCACGGGGAGGGAAGGGCAGCGGCCAATAAGACTGCATGTCGAGTGGTGATACGAGGTGACTGTTCAGCTAGAAAATCAGGAAGTTCGGCTTGTGCAATATGTCCACTGAATGAACCCTGCCCTGAGGGATCTGCTGTTTATTTACCCCCTGCCAGCACACGCACACTTTTACACCACTACACACAGCCACACACACACACAAGGTTAACATAAAACGTGCCAAAAAAACCTCCATACTCTCTTGTCAAAGCAGGCAAGTTCAAACATGTGGCCCCTTCACACAATATTCACACACGGAGATAGAAACATGCCCCTTGTTGTCAATAAATAACTCATCTGGGAAACTCAACTTTCTTCTCACTTTGTTTCCAGCGTTCACTGTGGATTTCAGTTTTTGCCTTACAGTTATTTTCACTGGGGCATTCTTGACATGAATCATTTTTATTAATCTCAGAATTGGCACTCTAATAAAAGGTAATTCTCAGATTAGTCATATTGCTTCAAAATTAGAACTTTACACCTCATCTAGTACGCTACATTAGGTCATAATTTCAGGGGTTTCACATCTCTAAAAGGGTAAAATTTAAGCTTTTTCCAAGTAACATAACGGAAAGTTTTCAAAGCTTTAAAGCCCAAAAAATAGAATTTATAGTATAATTTCAATTCCATGGCAATCAATGTATATTGACAGTTTTTTTGTCGGTTTTCATCACGATTATTTATTCCCAGAGTAAAGGATAGACAGGGGACATATCTAGCTATAAATTACAAGTTAAAGACAATCATTGTTTCATTTTAAATACTGAGCAAATTTTTGGTTTGACATTAACTATTGTGTGACAAAACGCCAGGTCTTTAAAAGTCTTTAAAATAGTATTTTTCAATGACGGGTTCCAGTTGTGTATCTTTTTTAGGGGTTAAACTCAGCATTTTTTCAGAAAGTCAAACTAAAATCATCCAGACTACTGAATCATTTATCCCAGCATCTAATAAAAAAAAATTAAAAAAACCCTGAAAAGTGAAGCACCCCCTTTTTATTAATGCAGCCTGTCAGTAAATCTAGCTCCAGATCAAACTCCATGTGTGGTGTCATCAGACAACATCATTTCAAAAATACTGCACTAATACAAGACTTTTGGTTCACATTAGTGATCGGAACTATAAAAAAACAGATTTTGTTATATATAAAAAAAAAAAAACAACAACCCTGCCCATTTACTTTATCTAAATTCAAGTACTTCCCCAACCCAGCAACTCATAACAGCTAAAATTTAGCATATTAGTCCTCACATGCTCCCTGTCCTTTCTGGCTGTTCCATCGTTCATGTGATTTTCTAATTTACTCCAATACCAGATGCACCATAATCTACCAACATGGTGTAGATGGAGGCTCACACTGACCAGAGATGAGACATAAACCCTTTATCTTCCTCTGACTCCACACTGATATTGAGGTACCCATGTTAGCCTGTTTGATCAGGTTGTGTGCTGATGCTGTGTGTGTGTGTGTGCATGTGTAGACCCAACCACGCATGACAACAGCAAACCACCACCTATCCATCACTGGCACCAGGGCCTGAGATTACCACGAGCTCAGGCTTGGCACCAACTGGACCAAAGCCTGGGAAACTACGCAGCACTCAATGTATAGAGATACAGTTCATATAGAGAAATGTGGCAGAAGAGAGGAATGTAACCTGGATTGCATTTAGCATACCTTGCATGTTGATTATTGGAGGGGTTTTTAAATGGAAGCATAAAAGAGTCGAGGGAAAACCCAAAGAAATCCCCAAGGACTAGAACAAAAAAAATCCCTGATTGTAAACTTGAGAGAGATCCTTACATTTTCTCTCGCTCCCTTTTTATGTCTTGTGTGTTTCACTTTGCCTCTCTATCAGAATGTGGCTTTTGCTCTCTGACTTAAATTGAGAAAACAGCGAGCCGCCACAGGAAGACACTGCGTCGTATTGAGCAGTTGCTGTGGGTGGGCCGAAAAAACGACAGAGAGCAAGAAAAACAGAAGTAACTGTAAACGTCTCCGAGTGTCCCACCCTGCTTAGCATGCGTCTAGACTGGCCTCTGTGAGGCGGGCGTCAGTCATAACAAGGGATTGGGAGAGCAAACAGGGCTGTTTAGCGTAGTTAACCATTCGTCTATAGAGTCACAATCAAGAAACAAACCCTCTGCATTTAATTGGGGCTAAACAAGGAGCTCACAGTGCAGCATACAATTATGAGATATATGAGGAGACACAGTTCTGACAGCGCGCCAACATGCCCCATGTGCCACACACCAGAAGACCATCTCACCAGATTGGCACTGGGCAAGGGACCTGCAACCGTTACTAAGCACCGTGCCAAGGCTGTTGGCCTACTTATGAGCCATTCTCTTGACAGTGCAAAGCCAAGAAAATACACACACACACACACACACACCCTTAAGCTAGTCTCTGTTACTTGAAACAAGCCCACATTCAGGCCAGGGTGTTTCAGTTTGGATCCTCCATGATACCCTGTGTAGAACTGAGCACCCTTTTAACACAATGGGACAAATGAGAGAAGACGAGGCTGCTTCAGGAGCCGGGTTGAGTCGAAAAAATTGAGCAATCAGCAAACGATATTCCTGGTTGGCAACAACAGTGCTCTCATTTTCCCCTTGTTACTCGCTAAAGATGCCTTTGTTGACAATGTGAAAAGCTAGACGCGGTGATGACATTCCCAACATGACCTCAATCAAGCGTTTTCATAGCCCGCAGGCACAAAACAATCCAACAAACTCAGCCACTGCAGAGAATCTCTTTACCCTCATTTCATAATGAATGCAATTATATGAGGAAAATTGTTTTACTTCTCCAACTGGCTGTGGCTTAGACTGAAGAGGGGTTATTCTGAATTTGCATAAGTCTTTTGTTATTATTTAGAGCCAATGGTGAGTTTCTCTGACCATCCAGTGGGAGAGCTGGGAAAAAAAGCAGCACTGTCTTTGAGTCAGGGCTTACAAGCTTTAAGTCAGTTAAACCCCCATCAAGGTAAGCATTCTTTGGCCATTTCACCTCCCCCAACCACACACACACACAATCACATTACTCTTTAGACACAGAAAAGAAACAAATGTTTGTAGAGCCACTGTTATTCAAATGCTGCTTTTGTAGGCCACCAACCTTGGAATGAATATCTTGCCATTATAATAAGCATTAGCACCACCCATAATGTCAATAGGCACATTTGCATAGATAACCATCGAGAAGTGTTGGAATAGTAAATCACATTTGACTATCACTACCTGAGACGTCACCAGAGGAACGCATGACATGTAGAGCAGCTCTTCTAGCAGCAGAGAACGATGTAATTATCAGCATGTGTCAATCATGCTCCTATCAGGGACATCAGTGGCATGATTAGCAGGAATATTTGACAAATTGAGGAGATGCTGCGATGTTGCAAACCCAAGAGACTTGTGGTAGAGTATAAATATATATATATATATCCCTGTCAAAGAGCATAAATGTTGTATCTGTTTAAACATTTCCACCCAGAATGAAAAGAAACCGACGTTTCCCTTCACCCACAGGTTAACTTAAGCACTTAGCGAGCTCTCCACTGCCCGAGGGAAGAACTGTGCAATGAATGGAAAAGCAGGCCACATTTCTATCCAGGCCATCTTTATTGATCCTCAAAACCCCCTTCACAAAGACCATCCCCCCATCTTGACCACAAAAAGGGGACAATATAAACAACCAATAAATAAGAATCTGCGCGATTAAGGCGGTTCTACATCTCCAATAGAACACAACAGTGTGGACATGTTGGAGTTATACAGCTTCATACAGTAAAAGCAGTAGATCTTTTTTTTTTTGAGAACATCACATCTAAAAAGGGCAGCACTTTAGCAAAAAGTGAACCATTTTTTTTAAATCTGGATGAGGCTCCCATTCAAATGAGATAACATTGTACTTCTATCGCGTCTGTGTTATGATAGAAAATCCAGGCTCTTTTAGGTGACCTTGTCATCTGAGCTTATTTAAATACTAGGCCAAATAGAATGGGAAAAATCATGAGCGGAGAACTTAATTTAAATTTTCTCTCCCATCCTACTCTCAGCAAAAAAAAAAAAAAATCATTAAAACCACTTCGTTCCCAAAATGGAGAAGGTGGTTGTTCTTTATATCAGTTTTCTCAGATAGGAATAAATAAATACACCTTTGTACTGGTAAACTGTCATGGAGTCCAGGCTTGGAGGCTACACAGTGTCATAGCATTGTTCAGAGTGGCTTTTAGGAATTTCAGCATTTCTTTATTACATTCATGTCCAGGAAATGGGAGAGGTGGAACTCAGCCGCCCTCTGGCCACTAGCACATGTGAGACTGGAGCACTGTGTTCCCTGTGGATATCCAGAGTTCTCTGCTGTGCATCCTGTGCCACGGCTGGGCTGAGTTGTACAGGGAGGTGCTCACGAAATAAAAAGTGAAGAGATGAGCACTCTTCATCCACCCTGGACAATTATCACTCTTCTGTCTCCATTTGTGCCGCTTTGCAAATCAGCTCCTCTCAGCAGCTAACGGTGCTGGGCTGCTGTTTGCTGACAAAGTCTGAGATGAAATCAAACTCATTCTGGCCCAGGAAGAGTTCTGGCAGCTCCTGGACTCGATCCAAGCCCAGCTCCATGACCAGCGAGGTCAGAACCTCCTCGTCAATCATGTCCGCGTCCATGCCGTTCAGGGCCAGGGCCGGCCCGGCCATGTGCTGCATGTTAGCCAGCTGGGCCGGGTTCATGCGGTACTGGGTCGTGGGCCCCATGTGGTTCCCACCCATCGGCCCAAGTGGGTGTCCGTGGTACTGGGTGTTGAGTTTTTGCAGCTGCATGCTGGCCATGAGCTGCTGGGACGTTAACCCTCCGTTCATGAACTGTTGTTGCTGCTGCGGATGCTGGACTTGTTGCTGGTGCTGCTGTTGGTGCTGCTGTGGGTGCATGTGATGCTGCTGCTGCTGAGGGTGATGCTGCTGCTGCTGGGGCTGACCGTTATACATCATGTTTCCAGTGGTCATCTGGTGGTGACCCATCTGGGCTCCATTCAACTGTCCATTCATGGGTCCACCCACCATGCCCTGTCGCTGCCTCATGGCGGTCTCCATGTTGGCCTGGGCGCCGCCGTAGTGCATCATCTGGCCGTTGGGCAGCGCCCGCATGCCCTGCTGGTTGGGATGCTGCTGGTGACCTGCCTGCAGGCCGCCATTCATGCCCATCCTGTAACCGTGGAGACTGGCGCCCGCTGAGCTGTGATTCATGGGCATCATCAGATGGTCTGCCATGCCTCCTGTCTATGAACAGAGAGGAGACACTGTTAGAACAGCGCAAAGGGCAGACAAGATGTTTGGAAGCTGAAGAAACATTTAAGGGGAGGTGTAGCTGGATCAGCCTGACATGGTTTTAACATGTAGCTGTCCATTTCAACCAGACTTACACAATATATTTGTATTAAAATGTCATGTATGCATTATTAGGAATTTTACATCAATGTGGTTAATTTAAATCCCAGCCAAGTGACTTCCCATACATTGACCACACAATACATCTTCATGGCAAAGAAACAAAGATACAATTTCCCTTGTAATGTCTCAATTCCACCTCAAGTTAAACCAACGGCAAGCTTCCGGGAGAAAAAATATCTGCACGGTTGTTTTTGCCTATTGGCGAACACTGAAACCTTCCTGGTGTGTTTAGCCTTCCTAAAACCTCCCCTCTTTGTGCCAAGGAATGAACGCCCAGGTCGGAAATACAGGTTAACATACATTGTTTGGGTACGTTTTTTCACCCGGATAATTCATGCACGATTGGATCGCCTAAAACGGAGAAAAAATGCGTGCATCGCATAATGCATCCCTTAAATCCCATCTATGTTGCATGTCAGCTGAGGCAGAAAAATCTGTAACATTTTACGCACGTAAGGTTGCAACAAAGAACACTGACATCATGCAACATCTCCCCAACAGCTGAATCACCACATTTCTAACCAGGCACCAAATCCAACAAAGGCTTCGGTTTTCTCCCATCACTTCCCACCGATTTGTATAAATGTTTGTATTCAACACCGTTGCACACCGTAGCGTAATAATATCCATTTTTGTTAACCTCGAGTTTGAAACAAGGGAATGCAAACAATGGAGCAGCAGCCCCGTAGACCACCACAGACCAAAACCCCAATTTCTCCAACAAATAAATCCGATAAAAATCACTTACCCGTATCCGCTACGTTTTCACAAAGTTGCGCGACTTTGCTTCGGCTCCGTCTATTTAAACAGTTTTCCTCTGCAGGGCAAAGCTCCTCTGAAATTACAGTCTGTATTCCACAGGGTTACGCTTCATGCTCAAGCGGGGACGGTGTGCACAAAGACTGCCGCATCAGATCTTGAAACGACTGCCTATTTTCTGGGTCAACTCAGGGATTATGTACATCTAAAAAGCTCAGAGGAAGGCAGTCGGGGAGAGGTGGAGCCTCGGTCCTGCCTCTTCTTTGTTCCTATTGGCCCTACTTAATATAATTGTGCATGGGCGTAGAGAAAAAGGGGCTGTTGGAGAGCTGTGACACGGTAGCCAATTTAAATACCCTCCTCCCCACTGTTTCTTTTTGAAAGAATATTTGGATATCTTGTTTGTCTTTATAAGTAACTGCCACTGTAGTTTTTTGTAGATAGATAGATAGAAAGAAAGACATAGATAGATAGATAGATAGATAGATAGATAGATAGATAGATAGATAGATAGATAGATAGATAGATAGATA
>JAOWBC010001592.1:16256556-16267699 GCA_028566105.1 Hypoplectrus providencianus
AGATAGATAGATAGATAGATAGATAGATAGATAGATAGATAGATAGATAGATAGATAGATAGATAGATAGATAAATGCAGTAATACCTGCTCATATATCTACTCTCTGTGTTTCAGACAGCATAATTGTTCTGTAGAAATTCATACTCCCAACTTGTCAGCACCTACTTATCTATTTGGCCTGTGTGTACGTGTAGCATGAGTGTTATCCTGCTATGTACTACACTTCATCTCCAAGATCACTGTTGGTCCATGTGACCCACCAGTCTGCTGTGTGTTGCCTCAGCGAGGCAGCGGAGGGAGGGCAGAGGAATGTAGCCTGTGTGCTATTCTAGGCCACACTAGCTGCAGCGGCAGAGTAACTACTGCTGTGCACGGATGTGTGTTCGCCTGGTTTACGTGTGTGGACTGTGGATGCGGGCGTGTGTGTATGTTTCCGTGCGTGTGTGTGTGCCTCCTCTCTGCAGATGCACACATCTCTTGATTGCCCACTTCAGGACAACGACCTCTTGCCTGCAATTGCAAATGAATGGAACCACTTTGGGAGAGCGAGCCAATCTATTGTCCTGGGAATTCAACTATAAATGGGCAACCACTGGCAGGCGTTTGTCATTGTTTGACATTGTCCAGCCACTTTAAGCTGGTGTTAATAAGCCACTCCCAGGTGTGGGTACTATCTGAAAAAAACTCACCCAGCCAGTCAGTCCAAAGAAAACACACAATCAACGTAAGTTTCTCTTGAGCTGTGATGAGCTTTTAGTAGAGAGTGTTCTGTGTGCAAGGTTACTGCAGTCTGTGACAATATGACAAACAAGCATTTTAAAATGCATCAAAACAGTCTTTATTTTTTATCCCAGGGCCAAAAGCTCCTAATGGTGTCATTTGCATTAGAGAGTGCAGTAAATGTGTCCAAACCTTCTGGAGCTCACCAATCACATCACCGCGTCTGCTTAAAACCCAAGATATTTGCATGAAATCGCAATCAGCCATGATTGTAGTGGAAGATATGCATTTTGTAATTATATATCCATTGAGTTGTTGTAATTAGATGGAGGATACACTGCAGTCTGATCCCTGAAAGACTCCTTTCCTGTACATTGTGTATGTTTTGTGTCTCCTATGGTTTGGGAGGAGCCTACACAAACCATGCCTTAAGCCATTTATTGACTTCTGTGCTCATGTGTGCAAGTTCGTTTTATTTCAGAGATAAAGAGCAAGAGAGAGAGGACATGTGACTGTGTTTATAGGAGCAATAGACTGGAAGTGTTGCTTGCATTCCCAGCTTGGACACACCCCTGTGCCACACTGTAAAACATGCAATAAAATAGCTGCTGTTTCAGGATTGATTGATTTCACACAGGTTACATGCTCTAAACAGGGTTGTTGGAATTAGTAGCTTATGTTTAGTCCACACTTCATGACTTTAGACCACATTTTTAATGGCTGTGATTCAGGGGGTAGAGTGGTTATCCACTAATTGGAAGGTCAGTGGTTCGATTCTTGTCGGCTGCAGTCTACATGTCAAAGTGTCCAACATATCATGTTGACATCGCACTCACAAATTGGTGTTGGAGCACAGCGTGTGAACTTTCTAAAGACGCATTCCAGTCGGGGGAGATACAGCTGCTGAGAGCACAAGGCACAGGTTGAGGGGAATCCTGGGGGAGGTTTCACCTGGGGAGTTACTGTATGTGTTGCATTTGCAGAGTGGACAGAAGTTGGCGTCCGACCTATAGGAAACATGTTTGGAATAGAAAGCAGAGTGGAAAAGGAATATTTTGTGTCACTTCTTGCATGTGTTTTTGTAAAAAAAAAAATGCAGGGATATATGGCTTGTAGGAGTGTCACTTATTTGGCTATTTTTTGTGACATAATGTTGCTAATTTGATCCTATGTAGCCCAAGTAGACTAAAAGACAATAGAGAATATTCCACAATTACTGTTCTCTGAGTGTTTTTAATGATCTTAACATTTCAAAGCACATATGAAGTCAGCCTCATTCATCACAGCACCTAGACAATGGCTCCATTTATCTTCAGTGTCATCGGCTGTTACATTAACTTCAGAGAAGTTGGTGGAAAATGCTGTTTGTTTGTTTTTTAGCTTCATATTAAATAAGGATGAATACACTTGATCTAAAGTTGTTTTGGCACCCATTCCATGGCAGGGAGATGAAGATTTCTCTCTAAATTATTTGCTGGTAACATGATTAACCACTGCATCAGGTTGTCTTTCTCCAAAAGTTGATTCTGTTTTAACTTTTCGCCACAGGCTGCTGCAGTTTTTTGTCCCACACTGGTGCAACCTAAACACACTGGAATGTTATTTGTGTTTTACGTAAATCAGTATTAGTTTTTCCAACCTCTGATGAACTTTCCCTATAAAAAGCCTCAGCATTCTTTGTCGTCTCCTCTCTTTAGTGACAGCAGACAACAACACGGCTAATAACTGCCTTGTCAGAACACTATGTGCGACTCAGCCTGCTCTGTCGGTTCATCATCTGCCTAGGCATTACACTGTAATTCTCTCCGTCTGGGGAGACTGCACTACCTTCAACAACCTTCCTAGCTGTTATAAAGTTTGCCATAAACATCACAAAACATCTACATGCTGCTTTCAGACAGTAGACAGACTTCAAGGGAGCCAGCGGTCTGTAGAGATATAGAGGCCAATGTTTATTGCCCCTCAACAGGGTCTTTGAGTGTATGGAGAGCCCCCTGGAGCATAGGCACTCACTGGAGTGGAGTCCGATGTTCTGCACAGAGGAATTGCCTGAAGGTTGAGACATTGACTACCAGCTTTATCTCTGGTTCTGTGAGTTGGTAAAGGAAAAGCTTGTGGAGACATAACAACCAAACTAAAGAATGAGATAATTTTGGATCAAGTTACTCCATTTAGTAGCCAACATAATGACTCTGTTGGACCCCTATCTGCAATCAACCTATCTTCATACAACAGTTTGTATAAGGTTTTTCCTAACAGTTATGCAACCTTTTCTGTGCAGTATACTCCTAATTTTGAGCAACATAAGCAATTGCTCCAGTTGCGCAAGCCAGTTTAGGCAACTCTACCACTTGGTAAGGCTCAGCAAAACATCGTGGTTAAGGTAAAAATAACTGTTTGTTATGTAACTCATGTTAGTTAATTACATAAGTTACTTAAAAGGGACTAGAGCACGAGTCCGCAGGGTTAAAGCGTTTAGAATAGTTTGAATACTTCTATCTATCATAACCTCCGAACTATTGCTGACTTGGTCCCTTTTTATACTACATCACCTGACTTCTTCCTTTGAGGCAGCCTTGCCCGTACTGACTCACAGCTCATGATTACAGATAGGCATAAGAAAAATAGTGAATGAGAGCAGCCTGCTGAAGTCATCCTCTAAACACATTACACATCGTGATAAAAATATTATTAATTATTGCAATTCTTCATTCTAATTCTTGTAAGTCTATTACATTAAGTTTCAACTCGGGACTGTTTCTGTGCAGATTCATTCTGTGCAGGAGCACCATTTATTTGTTCATCAGTCTGAGATGAACGACTTATTCTGTGTGTACAGAAGATTAGACAGACAAAGTGACGGGCCGCTCTATGAGCCATAGTAATCATCAGCCAGTGGACGCTGAGCTGATCACCCAAGTCATCTTTAATCTCTGTCACCATCACATCAAGTTAGACCAGCTGACTCAATCCTGCCTACCTGACTAATCCTTCCAGCACTGTCTCTGCCAGTAATTACTGCCAATGCTAGTAATGTATAGCGCCTTATGACTGGTACAGACAGAGAGGTGGGGCCATATGGCTGAGTACTCAGGAAGTGCTGCCACATCCTTGAAATAAATTGGTTTCAATTGCATCAGTGGATTGCTGGTATTACCATTCCTTATTTACAATATGTTGGCTCATCTCAGATAGAACTAATACCCACAGTGTATGGTGTGTGTATAAGAAAATGTACACATGGTGCTTCAGCAGGAAATGGACATATAAATACTACATCATTTGGCTGATCTATGAATATAAGCTTTTTCATTATTGCCACTCACAGGAGTCAACAAGACTCATAACCATCTTGGAACATGAAATTGAAATGGTGCACTTTTCAAAAAAAGCCAGAAAGTATGCTTACTAGATTTCTAAATTAAAAACCCTGACTGAACTATGACTCACTTTCAACCTATTCTGTTTTATTGCTACACAGCATCAAAATGATTGGAGAGTCACTTTATTCAACAGGACAAAGTGTGTCCTAGTATGCACGTTTCCCCTGAGATGTGAAACCAAAAGTCAGTTTGCCTCTCTTTCTCAGTGTGGGGGAGGGTTGTTATTGTTCTGGTAAATGAGAGAGTCTCTATAAATACTCCCAAGGCTTCCTTCTCCGCCTCAACCACCAATCAACAGTCACTGTTCAGCCGTGCAGCTGAGAGAGAGCAATAAGCCTGAGTCAAGGCTAACGGGGGAGGGTCTGACTCAAACACACTGGGTGAGGGACTTTGGAAAGCAGGGAGGGGGAGCAACTTGGTAACTGCCACTCACAGATCTGAGGCCACGAGCGGGGGTGAGGCTTGAGTGAAAGTAGTGATTCGGAGGGGTAGGGGGTGGTGGGAACGAACCACATGAAAGCAGTTTTCCTACAACTTTTGTTATTTTTCCATTTTGAGTTAAATGAACATTTTTTTCCCTAGAAAAACTTTGGTCTGTCACTATTTGACAGCCAAACACTTGACTGGCTTTGACACAATTGACAAGCTCTCGTAGGCGTGATCTTTAACAAACTACAAATAAAGTAGAATCCAGTACAGAGTTGCCCATAGTTTGTCTGTGTGGAGAAAGTTTTGTCAGTCACTTTGGGATGGGCAATTCATTTTAAAGCAATATCACACTATTTTTTTTTCAGTGCACATTAAGTTTAAATGTGACCAGTGTTGGTGACATTTAAATACTATCGAACTGATGATCAGTGCAGTTGACTGTGTTCCAATGTGATAGATAAATTGCTTGGCATTGAGCATTGCAGCTTATCAAATACTATTTATCCAACAACTTCATACTTAACTGTGAGCTTATTTGGATACTGAGCAATATGCCTAGCAATGCCAGACTATACCTGTCTGCAAAGATCTAGCTCTTTGGGATCAGGGTTAGGGTTGTTTCCCTGAACAAAAGCATTCCTTGCAGTAGTTAATTCTCTGATGGTTGGAATGTTCAAGTTTTCGAATCTCTCATTTCTTTTCCTTTTTTTTTTTAAGTCTCAAGAGCTAACTCTCGACACTTAAAGGTGACATGAGTTTGATTTCTCTCTGAAAAATCTTCTAGTTTTCACAGATAAGGTGACAATCAAGCCAACCTTTCACAGTGGGTGTGAGGTGGTCACGCACAAAGGCCACATTGCAACCTTCAACATTCTCTTTTTAATTCATTGGCAAAAGTTGTGGATAGGAGCTGGTATCTGGTACTTCTTTATTATCACCTTCGTAGAGGTTCCAAGTGAGCTTAGCTTGTTCCAAAAAGTGGAATTCAAACCCACAACATCGAAATAGCCAAGCTACAACCAATAGCGGCAGCATATTATTATTCCCTCAAGTACAGTTTGCAGATAAAACAATTAAACGAGAGAAACCACATGGTTGTGCTGCATTGAAGACGATGTTGCAGATTATTTACAGGCTGTTGTTTTGACAATCAGCTGCCTGCATTGAGGGGGTACTGTCTGAACTAGAGAACCAAATCCTGAGAATTTTGGAAGATTTTGGATAAGTTATGCAGTAATTGAACTCGGACAATCTCCTGTTGTGGGCTACATGTGTGCAAGGGCAAGTCCGGACAATGTCCAGAGAGTCAGGCCTGCACATTGTTTGTGGTTGCCCTTTCCTTGCCTTTTCAGTTCCCATTAGGAAACAGCTTACTTTTATACAACCACCCACAACACTATGATTGCCTCAGGAGAGACGGTCTGAGTATGCTCTGTTATCCCCATTTGTCTCATTCATCTTGAATTGCTCAACTCCTCCCCTCCCTGTGACAGCAGGCTTTTTGCCCTGAATGTGGCCATTCTGAATAGGCATTGAAACTTTTGCCTTTACACACGCTGAGATGACATGTGGTGGACATGACTTTGGTGGAGCAAACTAAGGCCTTGAGCGGATGTAGGAAAAGAGTTGTCATAACGTCTCAAAGAATGCAATGTTCCTGTGAGCTGAGAAAGTTGAGACCATGAAGGGATGTCTGAGGCACCAGATAACCACTGAAACAACTTCCCCGCTCCAGCTGAGAATTCCCAGAGTACTTATCGTGATAGCAGAGACATGATAAGGAGTATTAGTGCCTGCAGGTGTTCACACACCCCATCGCTGACTTAATGCAAGCTATACAAATACAAGTGGAGTTGACTCCCTGGTTTCATGTATCCAGTCTTGGCTCATTACCAAGCAATGTCAGTCATTTACAGTCAGCACCACAAGCCCACTGCCTGCATTCCCGAGCAACACCATCCTTCAGCATTTACTAGCCTGAGGGATCATTGTCGACACAAACACTAATCATATCCCCTTCACTGCACTTCCTGCCTTACAGCCACTGATGACGCTTCTTCTTACCTCCAGGAACCTGCACATGCAGTGCAGGAGCAAGAGGGACACAGTGACTGAAAGGACAACAAGGGCCAGTAAAACCTGTCAAACAAGTAGCTCTGTGCAAGGAGGGAGTGGGAGAGAGTGGGAGAACACAGTGACGATGTGAAGAATGACCTATTAATCATTCATTATCTCCCAGCACTGTTAATGAGGTGACGACTCTTAAATAATTAGCAATGTGACTGAAGCATATTTCCATAGCAGTAGCCTGAGGACGTGGAGGGCATTGGGGACGAGTGGGGAAGGGAATATGGGATGCACCAGGCACAAAAAAGAACAGCCCCCACACCAGCTTAGCAAACAATAACTATCCTGATAGGGGGCTCTGGGAGGCATGGACAGAGAGATAGAGATAGGCAGAAGAGAAGGGAGATAATGAAGCTATACGCAAAATTGAGAGAAGAATGAGCCATGGAGGAAATAACACATTGGAATAGTTATGTCTATATGTAGTGGGCGTTTAAGTTGTTCACCCAGCAGCCTTCATTATCCGTCTGTCTCATTTCAAGAGGGGCAGGCCAGGGCCTTCAGGCTTTTCTAACACACAAGTCAACGGGGAACTGCGGCCGGCTAGCACCCCAGCCCGCCATGGGCCTATTCATCTTGCACAAAACACACAAAAGAGCAGACCATGAGCCACATTCTTGACATCCAACCTCATCACCCCCACTACCCTCCCACCCCTGGCCCTGACTAGCGCCCCTCCCCCAGTGCCTCACACCAGGCAGGGCAGACAGGAGCTGCTATGCAACACTACCTAACTGACTGGCTGGCTGGCTGGCTGGCTGGTTGGAGTTGTTTGGTGGAGGAAGGGATGCATGGAGGGAAGGGAGGGTGTGGGAGAGAGGGGGCAGGGATGTTTTCTCTTCAGTCAGCTAATTGACTCACAGATGTCAGGAGGAGTCGGGTTTGTGGCAGGGCTAAAGCACCCAGTGACACTCTCCCCCTACACAACATAACACTCATGCATGCAGGCAAAAGATTGTGCACACGCCCGCACACACATACACACACACACACGCATGCACATATACCTGTGGCCTTCCCGTCTGTTCCCTCTCTCACACACACACACACACACACACACACCTCTTCAGTAAACAGATATGTCTCTGTGTTGGGCGGGGGGGATTAGGGGTGGGCTTTTTCACTTCTCCAAAATAAATCTCAAGGTGTAAATATGACAGTAAGCTGTGAGGTAGCTCTGATTGTAGCCAGGGTTCCTATGGGTGCTGGAAAATTTTTGAAAACACTTGAATTTAAATGTGGTGTTGTCAAGCTTTGAAAAGTGCTTAAAAGAGCTTGAGATTTAGATTATATAAGAGGCCAAGTCAAGTTACAAACCTGTTTTTATTTGTCACACTTCTGTAGAATCCATCACAAACTTTATTTTGGTTGTTTAGATTACACATTAACATTTAATTTAACAGTCTCGTATAAAAAAAAAAATTAGATCATAAAGCAGGTTAATGAACTGAAGAATTACTGTCAAAATTCTCAGTCTGCAGAAAAGTGCACACAGAAAGGATCATGGCTAGGCAGTGGCATAAAAACTATATAATATATAGTGATAAAAAGAGTGTTTACCAAGCCCGGGAGGATGATGACCAGGCTTAGGGTAGATAAGATAAGATTTACTTTATTAGTCCCACACCAGGAAAATTCCTGGTGTTACAGCAGCAAAGTGTAATAAAATAAATAAATAAAAAACAAGCAGTTTAAACAAGAAATGTAAAAGCTATTGACAGTTAAACAAGTAAAAACAAATATAGTATCAACATTTTGCAATGTTAAGTAGAAATATAAAAAGTGTTAAAACAAAGGGGAAATCAAATGTAGGTACAGGAGTCAACACTTTGGAGGTCAGTGGGCCCCAAAAATACATTTCACTCAGACTTACACTGTGAGAGAATCATCTGTAAATCTGCTGACATTATTTCAAATTATTCAATTCACTATCAGAAATACATCCATTCAGTCTCATAGCAATCAGAAACCGAGTAGAGCCGCATGAATAAATCATTTCATTATCATTCAGGTTAGCGGAGAGCCTTAGCATATTAGATATGAATATTTTCAGACAGGAAATAGGACCAAATCTATGTATAAACCTGAAAATGATAATATATCCCTTTAAATGTGATGAAGAAGTATAAATCAGTATTGTTTATACCGTTTGTACCATTTATGAATCTGTTAGTTGCAAAATGGTTGAAGAATTGAAAAAAGGTGTAGGGACTCTGTGTAGTGCAAGTCCACACATACAAAAGAAAAAAAAAAAAACAGGAACTAACAGCCATTTGTGGACAATAACAATCTGGATTGGTCCGGGCATAATTTCATTTTTCTGTTTACCATCTGGGGAGCCTCTGTGGCTGTCAAGCTAAAGCAGGTCTCATCTACTGATACATCGCTGCAATAACACTTGAGGCCGTTCAGATGCCGAACACAACCTATGATATGACCTATTTTCACGCCAAGGTTTCATGTCGTGCCATGTTTGCACGCTGCAACTTCATCTGCTACATGTATGCACCGCAGAATTCAAATGTCTTCTCTGAACACCCAAACCACTGACAGCTGTGTATGTGTGTGTGTGTGCATCTGTCATCATGTTCATGTGTTTGTGTGTTCCAACTAGACTGCTAAACAGCTGAGCCCAAATTGAAAGTCAGTGCTGTCATTCCCTATATTTACCAAATGACTCACTCGCAGCAGAAATCTGTTTGGACACACAGTTAGTATTCAAGCAGTTGGTTACAACATCGTTGACAGCAGCAAAAAATAATTAGGAGGTAAAGTGTGAGTGAATAAGGAAAATATTGCAGAATTACAGTGGTCCGCTGCTCATACACTAGAGAAACAGGATGGAATAGGCAACCTTTGCACTCTGGGGTGGCAGTAAAAGTATAGCCCAGCTCTGAAAGGCACTGTGTTGCATCTTTTAGAGTGTATTCAGTTGAGCGATCAGTACATTTTTAGAGATATTCATCCTCCAGGGGGACATTCATAGGAGCAATCATGCTGTACTACCAAGAAAACACAAATCATGCATTATTGAGTTCCCCCAAAAGCTCTGTGCCTGGGTAAAGTTCCCCCTGTGGCCTTTTGTCCATTGGTCTTCCCATCATGAGGTCTGTTAATGGTGGAGCCACATCCCGCTCCTGCACGGGCGCTGACAGCCAGACGTCCCCTCCAGGAAACAGCTACTTCTCCTTCCTGAGCGGGGAGCCCTATTTGTGTTGCACCACCATTGCTCCTAAATGTTGAGCAATGTCCTGGTGAGCACATGTCTTAGCGGGTTAACACATATGCTGTACATACACATGCACAGGCTTTAGCACAGACACGCGAACATAAACACACACACTCAGGCCAATCCACTGCCCGTTAGAGCTGTCTGCCTGTCCTCTTCCTGTTTTTCCACTCACCCACACTGTTGTCACTCTGGCCAGGAAGCTGTGGGAGAGATACGCATGACAAAGTCTCTCTTTATTAAATTGGCAGAGTGTCTGTAGTGCTTTTGGAGTCCTTGCATGTGTGTGTGCGTGTGTGTGTGTGTTTGAGAGAGAGAGAGAGAGGGAGAGAGAGAGGGAAGGAGAGCAAGCACTAGAGAGATGGGGGTGGGGACCTAAGCCAAGGGCTAGAGGCTTATCCAAGATCCACTCTAGGCTCATCCCTGGATATTGCTGTTTGAAACCATGAATCAAGAACAGAGGATACAGAATAAAAACCAAAAGGCCGCAGTCATATACCCATAACAATATCCATCCACTGCAAGAAACTGTCAGATACCGTCGTCGGATTCTGATTTAATAACAGCTGAGCTGCACGATCAAGCAATTTGCTAATACCTGTATTATCCAGCGAGTATAATATAGTGCAGGTGTGATTTAACTATTATTTATAGATACATCAGACACTGGCAGTCAGAAGCAGAGAGCAGCAGAACAGAGACGTTTTGACAAGCCAAACTGACAGTGAGCTTTTGCCCTGAGGTCAGCTTTGGTGGACTGTGCGTCATTGACTAATAGAAACAATCTCAACAATGCTGACCTTTTAGAATACAGAGATGAGAATGGAGGAAGATATTAAAAATAACTCTATAGGTTGTTTGCTGTTAGCGGTGGCAGGAGGGCAAGGACGCCAAGGTCATAGGTGATCTTATGGAGTGTAAAAACAATGCAGAAGTTAGGAAAAGGTGTATAAAGAATGACAAGGTCCACTTAGGATTGGTGGAATGGATCAAACTCACTTTGACCGAGGAGACCAGAGTGCATGACCTTTGGCAATATGACATTGTGATATATAACATAATGTACAATTCTGTGTGTAGCTAAGGCACCAAACTATCCACCTAATTTCTGGTAGTATCATTTATTTTTTTACTTTTTCTTTATTTTAACTGTATCTTCCTACGCTTCATTGTGCACTTTTAACCCTAACCATAAGCATGCTTTGTTGCTTAAACAAAACCAAACTATAACCTTGTAACATTAACTACATATT
>JAOWBC010001592.1:16267799-16279926 GCA_028566105.1 Hypoplectrus providencianus
CTTTTAACCCTAACCATAAGCATGCTTTGTTGCTTAAACAAAACCAAACTATAACCTTGTAACATTAACTACATATTTTAAACTGTAATAGTTCTGATTAGGTGTTGAACAGACATAACTTTGTGTTTGTCTGCTCCTCGTCAGTTGCAGTGGTTAGCAAACCAAACTTATTGGCTTACTAGTCAAAAGCTAACCTAGCGTTATTTCCAAATACGGGAAGGGAAAACATCTTCAGATAACTATATTATTGTGCAGGGAGTTAGAGTTGTGCAGGGCCTCACTGGCAAATAAAACTAAACTGTGTTACATTATTGTTCAGTGAGTGAATACAGGCATATCTAGTCATTATGTCACCAAGCTCTTAGCACCACTTATGTTGTTTTGAAGTGTGAATGAATTGAATGTGCCACTTTCTGCTTTCACAAAAAAAAAAGCTGACGTTACTAGAACTATTTATTTAAGCTGAAAAGCCATTCTCTTTAGATGGTCTGTACAATAGGATCTGACTTTTAAAATAACACATTTTGTATCTTGGCTGTTGGCCAAACCAAATCACACATTTTGCAATTTGGAGGTGAGAGGGAAAGTTCGGAGCCACTGTAACATCTTGGTTCTTACTTTAGAGCAACTATAAGCTCCAGTGTGTATCAGCCATATGTAGTTTGAACCTTTATGTGAGTTATTTTCTTAGCAGACTCTGGTAGTTACAGCACAACCAGGAAAACACTTTCATTCCTATGAAACATTACATGCTTACTTCCATTTCTGCTGGCAGAAAACAGCTGTGTACAGTCTCCACGTCCATGTGCAGGAGATAACGACAGGGAGGACAGAGGACAAGATAAGACATTGTGCTCTGCGGTCAGGGAGTACGCCCTCCTCTCCCTCCTCCATTCTCCCTCCTCTCCTCTGTCCCTCTTATCTGCTGCCTCTGGCTTGACCTCCACCCTGCTGCATGGTGTTTAGTCAGGGGAGAAAACAGCATGGGACTGGAACAAGTACAAGTGAACTCTGTTGAAAACATTCTTCAGAGCACTCCTCTCATAGAAAAATAAAGTTAATAAGGCTTTCATTCTGCCTGTGTTCATACCGAGCGATCACACTGTTGCGTAAGAGACAGCTTCCAGTTTTGTAAGCAATGCATTGGCTTGTAGGCTTTTCTTATTTTCTTAAAACACGGATGGACTATTTAAATAGGAAAACCCCCTAGAAGTGTAGCTTGCATTGCTAGCAATCACTCATTAGTCTTGTTCCTGCAGCCATTTAACTGTCATGTTTGCACAGGAAAAACAGCTGATTTATGATCAAAAACACATTTCTCTTCACGTTCGTTGGCTTTACTCATCTTTTATCGCAGCTGTCTGTACTCCCCAGTACAGTACGCTTCACTGCACTTCAGACTTTCATATAAATTGCCTCGTTCAACACCAGTGCATAATGACTTGATTGTAGGCACCTGATTAACTTGTTTAGCCAGTGCTTTACATTAGGAATGAAAGCATTCACACACTGATGGAGATTGGGTGGCTGAATACGTCTTTAGTAAGTATGCAAAAAAAATGCATTGAATGGAACTTATTTGCATGTTATATAGCCCAAGGAAACATTATCTTCAATTCATCAGTACTTATACAGAGTGCAACTGGCAGGTTTTTGTTTCAGGGTTATTTTGTATTTACATTCTTCTTTCCTTTGCAAGATTCATCAAATACATTTAACACTCACCGTCTTTCCTGTTATAGCACAGATAAACCATGATTTCTATTCATTATAGATCACTGTGTTTGCAGTTTGACCTGGTTCCTAGTATAAAGAAAGTTTGTGCCAGTGTGCTACCCGATGTTTATTGACCTTTATTGCACTTTAAAAGATCACTTAAAAAGGGCCAGCAATAAAAAAAATGAATGGATTATGTGTGACAGCCTTGTGCAAATATGACTTTGTGCTTTTCATATTTGCAAAGGATTAATTCATTTATAAAACTGGACCTGTGACGGTGTATAATACAGAAATTGTATTTTGTTTTTCATCAATCAAAGAATAATTTTGCTATCAGCTTTACACTATTACACGGCATGTAATAATCTCACCTCATCCACTAGCGGTGCTTTTGCTGCATGAAAACATGAAGGTATCTTCTAATGTTGCAACTGCAAACATGATGACAGGCTGTGAGTCAGCATGTACCAAAAACTGGCTTCCACAGGAACCTTATAGTCAAATTGACTTTTTACTGATGTTGAAATGCGGCAGCACTTGAAATGATCTCTTTCGTTGTGTGTGAAAGTCCCACTGGTCAAACAGCCAGAAACTGTTAACATGGGGAACTAAAGAAAAACACTGCTAAAGTGATTAGAAAATATGTGTCATTGGCTTTTAAATGATCAGGTATCAACTCTACCCATTGCAGCCACCTGTTGATTTGTTTCTGTCCCAGTGGCAGACATTCATGGGTTAATATGAAAAAGTGATGCTGATTAATACATTCGTTGTATAACAGTTATACAGAAATTGTATAACCATTGCAGACAGTCAAGTTTTCAGAAATCATTATTGCTTTTTGCATGCACCAAATTATGTTGAACTACCGCGGCAAAGTGTGTTTAAAATTATAATGGTCTAATGGTGCAATTTACCAAGCCTATCATTTTAAAATCCCACCTGAGAGACTCGATGGATGTCTGGGTTTGGAGGAAAGCTTCTGGCAGTGATTCACGCGTCTTGGCCTGGGCCTTTATCAGATGTTATTAGCCATGTTAACTTCAGGAAACTAATGAAAACGTTTGCTCATTTCTGTGAGCAGGTGATTCCTATTTGTCGGAATCCCTCAACAGATCGAGGAGAATAATAAGGCATTAAGATTAGAGCTGGGATAAGTACATTTTTGGGGAGGGCAAAGAAGTCTTTTGGAATAATTTCACTCAGCTGGTCTGAGAGAAAACTAGACTTCTGCCATCTTCTTGGCTCTTTTTTTTATGTTTTAGAAAACTGAGCCTAAGTTAAGTCATTCCTATTTACTCTTGGCAATATATAGATGCTCCTGCATGTCCCTTTATGTTTTCTTTGTTTGTTTTTCAAAATGAACTTCCATGTTCACAGGAAATTAGGTTAAGTTATGGCATCAAAACGTCCTTGTTCAGGTTAGGAAAACAGAATAAGGTTGAGGTTAAAAGCAAATACTTTCATACTTCACTCATGGTCACAGTTATGTTGATTATTCAGGTGATGCATCTACATATGGAAGTCAAATTACAGGTTTTCCTAAAATAACAACTCTTGGTTACACATGAACTGTCCAAGGGTTTGTTCCATCCATAGCCCCTCATGTCCACCCTAAATGGACCATTGCATTCTTAAGATCATTGCTCTGAATGTCTAATAATGACAGATGGGTTTGCATTGGGGTAAATCTAAAGCCCAGTGGACCTAATAAAGACGCAAAGGATGCCTAGTCTGTCAGTATCAGGCTGCAGGGAACTGATCAAGTGTCAGTTTGTGATGAGTTGCGAGTGAGAATGGGTTGTCTGTGTCACACTGCCTCTCTAAAGTAGCTCTTTCTTCTGCATGTACAAAATAGGAAAACAATCTCCAACCTAAATCTAAGGGAGAAAAAATCTCTTACTCCTACTTATGGAGACATAACTGGTGGCAAATGTTTGCGAAATTAAAATGGGCAGCAATCAGTCACTGGCTAGCAAAGACTTTCTACTCAACAATTTACCGGTTTTACTTTTTGTTCCAGCTGGCTCTATGAAAAATGTTATGCAGAAGATGAAATGACTTCACACCTCCAGTTGCATTTTGGAAGGTGTGAAGTTTATTCAAAAAAATGGGGACACAAGGTCAGTCCGCCATTCCTGCCAAGGGGAAGAATACAAGTAGAAGCCATTCCCAAGTCAGCTTTAGTAACTCCACTTCCTTGTGAAAAAACTGCTGTGATGTGCCATTCTGCCACGAGGAACTGAAACACCTACACAAACCTAACAACACTGCTGATGTGTTAGAGCAATTTGAAAAAAACAAAAAAAACAAAACACTTTTAAATGTTGTACAGTTCGAAACTGTGAAAAACCACTGCTTAAATGCTGCTGTTGTCTTTTTATGTTTCGTAAACATGCTGGCGTGCCAAAATCATTACCCGTACATGAGAAGAAGTGGAAACAATAAGTTTGGTGATCAGTGATGGAAAAAAAGACACATCCTCATTTGACAGAGCTCTTTTACCAGAAGGACAATGATGGCATTATCACTGAAGTGGGATGAGATGCCACAAGCTGCCTCCTGTGGGGATTTCCTGGCAATGTGGCGATCAGGACACACACTTCCTTAGAAAAACATAAACACCATTGCCTATTTCATGGATTTGTATCCTGCTTCAGCCAGTCTGACGAGCACGTCTCCCCTACCACCAGTTATTACAGTTTCAGCCAATGACTGCTTGACTTGATGCACATGAGTCATGAACAAATTCGTAGGATGACAAAGGCAACTCAGAATCAGCCACAGTTGTCTCGATTCACATGTTCCCCGTAAGTTATTCTCTTGTTCAGACATCAAACTTTATGTGACTGATAAAGTGACAGGTTCTGTAGTCAATTGAATATAGCAGGAAGGCAGCAATTGACAGAAAACAAAATGAAGCCTGTAACTGCAAACACTTTTCCTTTATCTATAGTCACGACAACTCTACTGTGACAAACAGGAGTGCCTTCCACATTAAGCTTTCGCTGTCAGACAATTTCATCTCCAAAACTGGCAGCTGATTTAGTTTCTATAAGAGGTTTTTGCAGCAATGAGGCAGTAGAAGAGCTGCAGTTTAGAGCAGCTTTCTTGGCTCAACTGAATTCAATACAGGAGAAAATAAATTCTTCACAGCGGAGCAGAGGAGTCTTTGTCACTGTCTCCTTCTGACTCACTGCTTTGTACGCTGTTATAATACAGCCATACCTGAAGCCATCAAGGCTTTACAAAATCCCTACAGCATGTATGGGAAGCTGTGAGAATCAATACGTTTCAAGTGCTAAATTGTTTGCAAGATATTGATCGAGCAGAATCTACATCTCTGTTATTCAATCCGCCTAATAACAACCAATTATTGTTTCCCCCTGCTTGAAATCTCAGAGTTCGGGTCCCCTTGCCTTGATTCGATTCCAAAGAGACAAATCTATATATTGATGCCTCGCTCGTTTTCCTCGGCTGACCTTTGCAGGTGTGAGGTTGAATACATAACTGTGTGGGAATGTGTGTGAGTGGATGGCGGCAAGACGCCTCCACGTGAGCCACTGTTGCCGGCCGTCACAGTCATGTCTCTGGGTGTTGACAGTTATAACTGTCCACGGACCTATAACAGTCAAGTCAAATCAGTGTGCAGGGCTTCTGAAATCACTTCATTCTGCCTGGCATGACATGACCTTTAGATACTGTTAATGCATTTATACATGATAAAACCACTGGGCCATGACGGCTACGATGCAGTTGGTCATTGAGAACAGATCTGAGAGCTGCTTCAATGAGGAGTAACAAATTGAAGGAAAGGTTTAGACGGTTATAATAATTTATGTGTTATACACAGTAGAATATAGTAAAAGCTGGAGAGGGATGAGAGTCCTGGGGCAATTAAACTCCAACTTTTATGGGGTGGTATGATCCAAAGAAGACATATAGACTACCCCTGATGGAGCTCGCCTATAACATAGCCTAATAACAACAGTTGGGGTAAAATATTTTAGGGAAAAATGCTATTGAGCGTATTTGATTTTCTTTGCAGGGTTCGGTTAGAACTGTAAAGTCTTTGCAATTAATATGAAGCGAAAGCCAGGAGACAAATATGCCTAATTTTCACACTTAGGTTAATGGTTAGCAGTGCCGAATGAAACTGTCTTCAATACTAAATCTGTTTAACTGCAATCAAACCGAGAAATGTTGGCCTAGTTTTACAAGCTGTTGTAAAATCTGAATTTAGTGAATAAAAAATGTTAAAAGTGGTCACTGTTGATGACAGAATTGTGCAGGATGTCCCATGTCTCGCAAGTGGTTATTCTCTCTGACCAATTATTTGTCTGCACTATCAGGTAAGAAAGGAAAGAGAAAAAGAAAAAGTTGAGTTGAACAGAGCCGCCTGGCTATTTTTAAAGGGAAAAAACCCTGCCTTCCAAGACCACCAAAGTTCACTATTGAACACATTCTTTGAATCTGTAGAAACTTGAACAGGTTGAAGTTTTAAGGGCAGAAACAGGAAGTGGTGGAACGAGTTGGCCAGCAACTTCCTGGATCTTAGATTCTTGGTTGCCTGAAACCTGCAACTTCAGGAAGTTGTTGTGCCAGAGAGAATGATTCCAAACTGTATCCATAACTTCTTTCTATGCATACATTATTGTTGGGATTAAACAAACAAAATTCTAGCATGCTAATTGGCTAGATTTAGAGATGCTAGTAGGTAATTCTCGCTGCTCAAGTTAAGCTCACCATCTGTTTGATGTAGCGTCACAATTTAAGCACAAACATTGAAATGGTATCAGTCATTTCATTTACCTCCGAGCAAGCAAACAAATATGAATATTTCCCAAAATATTGAACTATCCCGTTCAGCTCTTGCCTGAAGCTGGATAGATGTGAGCTGCAGCTCAATCACACTCTGGGGCTAGCTCTGATTAACACAGGAGGTCGAGGGGTGGCAGTGGGTTGTCTCACTCAAGCTCTAAAATGACAACTGACAGCAGCCCAGAGAGTAACAAAAAAAAACGGACAGCAACAAGATAATTGGTTAAAAGAGGTCACAGCAAAATGTGACAGCAGGGAAAACACCCTCGGCCTGTTTATTAAGCTTATTTCAGGCAGCATAAAGTTTTTTGGGAACAAAAACCTAAACAGGAGAGAGCAAGAAGAAGAACATTTTTGATTTTTAGTTGGTTATTTACCCTGACAACAGCCACCTGATCTTTTAACCTCAATTAGAAAGATGCTGTGATAACACCACAAGCCCTGGAACAACTACTTCAGGGTTTTTGTCAATAAAACTGTCTTCCTGATTGACTCAGAATAATTGTCTGCAGTCTTAGCGAGGAGTTTACCCACTCTCTGTAATTATATTAATAAAAAAGAAAAAACCCTCGACCACACAGCCTTTAAAATGTGATGCAACAATTTAACATAGGAGGAAAGAAATGAGTCTTCCTTGTACTTAAAAACAATTGTTTCACGATAAGGTGCAATCCTCTACAAAAACATGTTTTGAGCTCAGCAGCTAAGTGGAGAAAATGTGTCCGCCTTGAATTGGTGAGACGGCGATTGCCTTATTAATATTTGAGCAGCAAGGTGAGTGATTTATAGGTTCGGTGACACAGTGACCATGTAGCAGAGTGGGGCCTCGCCACAATCTCTCCAGACTTCAGGGGCTTCAAGTGGGAATGCTCGTAAATAATGTTGTGTGCTTGTGTGTTTTGGGGGAGGGTCGGGAGGCTCGAGGCATTGATCAGAGCTTGTGTGCATATTGTGAGACTTTGCATTATATATGCCCGTGTATGTGTGATTGTGCACACATGGTATATTGTGTTACAGGCCACAGCATCCAATCTTCCTCCCTTCTCCTCTTCTATCCAATGAGCCCCCCACTCTGTTCTTCCACCAGGCTTATCTTGCCCAGCCGTTCATTCTTGAGAGAAGCAGCGTTTGGCAGAAAGAGACATCTGCTCAGTGAGAGAATGCCCTAATTATTCATGACCATTTAACCATTCAGGATTTGGTCTGCGCGGCATATGTGGCGTTTCTCATAAGTGCGCGTCAGCCACACTTGTTAAATGGCAGTTTCATTACTGTTGTTTTGTTTTCTGTACCTCCAAATTATCACAACACAGCACGCAGTATTTCTGCTGCTGCGTCTACCAGTTGTTCATTGTTATAATTCAAGACAAAATATATTTGTGTTGTTGAAAGGGAAAAAACAGAATGGGGATTGAGTGTTTTCTCTGCCCTTATTTTTCTTTGGTGTGTTGTTCTTGTAATGGGCTTCAGTTGGGGCCGATGTGACATCACACTGAAACATCTATTGTTAGGCCCTCTGTTCTTTCTCAGGTGTGTTCAGGAAGTGCTCTCTAGAGAGGATTTCAGACCCACACAAACAAACAAATGCCCAGATTGCTCTCCAAATTTGTGCTTTTTTTCTTTTCTCTTTTCATCTGACTTGACTTCTCATGCTCTCTCCCCGTCTGCCTTTCTCCTCTCCCTCCCTCTCCCCTCATCTGTTTGTCCTTATCATAACAAAACCTTGTCACCACGGTAGCTGTGGCCACGTAAATCAGCCCGGCCAGCATCATCTGTTCCCAGCTGTTTACCTCCAGCCAAACAAAGGAGTCTGCCTTTTTGTTGTCGCTGGGGTGGAGTGCTGCGTCGGCTGAGGGCTGTTATTCAACAGCGCACGCTGCTATCAGCCCCCCTCTCTGAAAAGGCCAATTCAACACAGGAAATCAATCGAATAGGAGGCAAGGAGGGAAGATGTCAATGTGGGGGTTGTTGGACACTTAGAAACTATAAGCAATCCTTCTTTCCCAAAGGAGCCGAGACAGACGGCGCACAAAGGAGGCACATCACAAGCAAACGTGAAAAGCAAATAAATAGTTGCACATCCCTTCTCCTCTCAGCTCAGGTGTATGCAGGAGCTGTTCTCCTGGGAGGAGGGGGTTCAGTTTGTGTCTCCAGAGGAGGCTTAGCAAGCGTTGGTAGGAGCTGCGAGGTCTCGTTTGCATCTGCAAATGAGACAGAACCCGGCTGGCCCATGTCACCTTGGCAACAGGCCATCAGCACCTCCCTCTCTGCTATATTAGCAGCCATGGTTGTCTGTCTGCTTGTCAGTCTGCACCCTGCCTCCCTCCATCCTTCCACTGCGGGGCTCATCGCCACATCAGCAGCCGTAGCAGGATCCGTCTACCTGACTAGACCCTTAGGATTACACATCTCCCTAAATCTTTCATTGAGACCGTCAAATAAAGACAAAAACAGCATTATAAAAGATGAATGCCCGAGGCTTTTGTGGGTGTCCCAATGAATCTGACTCAAAGCAAAGAATTGGCAGCGGTAACATGCTGTGGTCATGAAATTTACATGGTGTGCCAGTGCCAAGTGATGGAAGCCTGGCAGCCTGTGTTCCTTAGGGTTTTTTTTTTGTTTTTGGATAATGCATGCTGTTGATCAATTAAGTGCCAACAAGTTGCATACAGATACCAGGCAGGTCTGTGACACTGCAACTAAGACAACGCACACAGAGCTAACTCAGCTTTTTAATTATCTCCACGATTGATTTTCAGAAGGTTGCTGATGTGTTGGGGTAGCTGCTCAAAGTGAGCCGCTCTTTCAGTGTCATGTGTCAGACAGATCAGCGACAAAATGCTGCACATCTTGTTTTTTTCTTCCTCTTTGGAGAACTATTTTTAAAACACATGAATGTCAAATGCTGTGTGGCCACATAGCTTTTTTTATTGCTTTCACCTTTGCCATCTCAGTCCTTATTATTTTGACAACTGCTAAACAAAAATAATTACATATAGAAACTACATATGTGTTTTAAGCTGCTCCTCATTCTTTCTTTCCTCATTCTTTCTTCTTTCCTTCTAAGCTTGAGCCTCCCCTCCCCCTCTTATAACATGCCACACGCTTCCTGTTTACTCTTGATAGCTGACAACTGGAAGAGAAAGGAAGAAGAATATTTCATTTGGTGTTTGATCCTTAAATGTCCTAAAGACATACACCACAAGTAGTTGGCATTATTTAAAAAATCTGCCAAATCATCTCTTATCAATTCCACTTGAGGCTTATCCAAATGCTTGATTATCATAATCTTACTGATTAAGCTGTTATATTTCAGCTCATGTCGAGATTTAAATCAAACTATTGCACACAGTGACAGACAGTGGAGGCTCTCCTTTTCAAATGATGCAAATATGATTTCAGTGGATAGGATCCAAACAGTTTGGGCTGAAAGCAATTAAACTCAACTGATGCAACTCTGCTTGACTGGAATTCAGCACATGCTTACATCATCACATCCAAAGTGGCTCCGACTATAAGAAAACAAGTGATTGCGGGTGTATTGCCTGGGTCCCATCGAGATGCGCTGTTTAAGTTGGTGCAATTTGGACATGCAAACATTTTGAATAAACAAGTGATCGGCCTCTGTGCAGCAGTGGGGCTTCTGAGGTTCTGCAGAGTCGAGCATGTCGTGTCAATATCTACACTTAATCTCTGCTGGATGCTGGATATACAACAGCACAGAGAGGCTTATCTTCACTTCCCTTGAGTTATTGAGCCCGCAAGCATATTTGAATACTTAATGTTTATTTTTCTGTAAGGGAGTTCCCACAATTTTGGTGTGTTTTAAGGGACCGATTTGGTAATTTTGGACACAGGAAAAGATCATTTGGCTTGACGTTTGACCTTTTCTTTGATCTTTAATATTGGCAGTACCTTTTTTCTGAATTGCAAACTGTCATCTATTAATAGTAAAACCGTTCACTAAAAGCTCAATATTCCCAATTTTACTGAAAGAGATGCGCTGCCAGGAAAATGTAATTGAATTAACTTAATGTGCGTTCAAGTTGGAGCCCAAATTCTATTTTATGGCTGGTTAGTTAAATGCATCCTATAGCATTTTGTTTTTCATGCAAAACAAACAGTAACACTTCTCCATCAAGAAAATGTTGCTGTACAGAGCTTTATCCATAGCTGAGGCACACCATGAACAATCACAGTTGAGTTGCATATATTTTTAGTTCATCCCAGGCCTTTATTACATTATTTTGGACCCAGTTCAAATAGTAAAATAATTTCATATTCTTATAATAAATCTATTGTTGTTGGGACCCAGGCAGTTGGCCACCTTGCCTAAAGGTGTAGGGTGCCCCTGGTGTTTTTCTCTGTGGGCCAGCCTGTTTTCCATCGAGTAGCCTCGATTTGTGATACAGCTATGTTATGGCAGGTGTATTGCTCAGGACCCGAGGGAGCGCAGTTCAAGTGTGAAGTTGTTGGCATGAGCAGTTCTTGAGAAATCTGCAAGCAGCAAGCTGGAGTAGCAAGTATTTGGCCCATTTTGAATGGACACTTCACCAGTTGTATTTAAAAAATGCAGATCTTAGTGAGAATATCCTATATGCTGATTACATATAAAATATTTTTATTTAGAATTTGTTCACTCTACAAAACTTTGTAGATAAAAGACTGCTCTTTTGTAAGAAACATGAGTAGAATAACCTTCCTTTCAATGTTAATCAATCTGTGTGATGTTTTCTCTGTAACTGCTGATGGAGTGGAAGAAGTGAGTTGCTTAGAAACTCAGCACTAATGCATTTTTCACAGCTTATGGCTTGTAGAATGTTTTATGTCTGTAATAACAGTATGCCATTACGGGGCTCCTTCTGTTTCACCTTTCGTCACACTTAAATGTTAATTTACCCTGGGTGTAATACTTAGATGTTAATGTGACCTCTTTGGGTATTCATGTAAAAACAGAGTCCAACACCTTCTGACCTTTGAGTCGGAGAGTGCAGCATGCTGATGTTTACCTTGGCGACCAGTGTAACGCTAGCCCCGACGCTGCGGCCACAGGGTGTGTAACTTAATCACGTCCGGTGTGATTGGCAACACTGATGAATGTCCACTTTGTTTGCACTGCACATTCACCCCCCCTCAGGTTGGTTGCAACCAAGACTAAATCTAATTAAACAAGGCCACCGATGTTCCCTGCCCCCAATGCTATCCCATTGACACTGAGTGAGGCACGGCCCCTGCGTATGCTGTGGAATAGCATGAATCCTTTTGTTTTCTGTAACTCAGACATAAGGATCAGTCCTCCCACACGTGTGACCCATTTTTCAGACATCCTGTAGGCAATGAGCCACACCTCCGGCTGCCTCGTCTGATTTCTCATCACAGGTCACAGCACTTCTCTATGTGTCCCGTGGATTGAAGCCATTCCTGTGCTCATTGACTCTTTGTCATTGTGGTGAGATCGTCTTTGGTCATGAGGGTAAATTGGAAATGGATCAATGCAGAGTGAAGTAGTGACAAGGGTAAAGAGGGTTCATGTGTCCTTTTCCTTTTCACTACAGTGTCCTTTTCTGATGGGGGATCTGCCCTTGTT
>JAOWBC010001592.1:16285288-16310545 GCA_028566105.1 Hypoplectrus providencianus
TGACAATAATTTGTTGTTTGTTGTTTCCTGTGGAATATCTCTTGTTGACATCATGGGATATGTTGTACCAAATATGAGGTAGATAAGCTTGGCAGGTTATTTAGGATGCCAGATCTTACATTGTCAATTGAAGATTTAGAGTTGTCAGCAAAGACAGCTGTCTGACAATTATTTTGCACCTTGTCCCCCCAATCTGGTCCGATCCAGGCAGCTCCACCAACCAGCCCGTAGACTTGCCAGTCCAACAACAAGACCTCAATGAGACACAATGAGACCTCTCAGTGGATTCCCACAAACACACATCAACAAACAAACAACCCAGTGGCTATCAAAGGTTGCTGTAAATGTTTTTGATTTGATTTGAGCATTGACCTTTGTTATTTTATTTGGAATATGCTGCTATCCCTGGTCTGTAATTCCAGGTACCCCTGGGGAATTAAATTCTGGAAAATGTTGGATTATGTAAATCATTAACTGGATCAATTTAGATCATGTAGGCGGATGAAAAGAGGGAACATCAGAACACTTAATATCATTAGAGCATTAAACGCCCTCTGCAGGCTTCAAAACTCACTCTTAAAAGCACATAAACAACAAGTTCATTTTAAAGTCTTGTAGCAAAATTTACTGGTGGAAAATTGAGTCTTTTGTTCATATCTGCATGACTTTTGTGCTTTTAAACTTAATGTTACGATTTCTGATTGTTTCAATAAAACCCAAACACTCCACATCTGAGTGATCCAGGCACACTGATCTATTTTTTTTTTTGTGTGAATTTATTTCTTTTGGCTAATAATATGCACATACATGCTTGAGCATGTGTGCATACAGACACAAACACAAACACACAAACTTGTCCAAAACAGAGACAGACATGTTTGCCATGAATGCAAGCATGTCCTGGCTAGCCTCCCTGGAAGCAGCCCTTGGAGAGCCTGGGGACTGAATGAGGCCTTTTGAGTCCTGGCTGGTGAGGGGCAGGTCCATTGTTAAGGACAGCTGGGCCTCTTGTTTCTCGCTTTCTCTCTGGGGGCAATGGGCACCCAATATGAGGAGATTGGGTTTCTACCACACACTCCCTCCCAGCCCCCCATGCATCTGCAGCAGCATTGACTGTGACTCTCTACCCTTCTGTCTGAGCCACTTCTGGACTATTGACTAGACTAGTTGCACTTAAGACTGGGGATGAGAGAAATGCATATCCAATAACTTTATTTTACAAGCAAATATGGAAATACAAAGTACGCAATTAAAGTAAGCAATTATAGACACGCCAGTGTTGCATAGGAGGTAAATAAACAATACATTGTTGCATTGTTAGCAATAAACATGGGAGAAATTATTCAAACTGTTGAATTTAAAAAATGGTTTGCATATGCAACATTATCATCCCTTTGTATATTTCATGAAGGTAAAGCTGTTCGCTGTTGAATATTCCTGGCAGTAAAGCTTCTCTGCTCTTTTGGAGAATCACTCCTAAATGGCTCCTCAAACAACACACACAGCTCCGAGCTCATTCTTGTCTCCACATCTTGTCCTTCTGCATCTCCTTCCCCCATTCCTCCACCCCTCTGCTTTTTCCCACACTCTCCTCCTTCCTTCCCTGCCCGAGGGAGCGCTGTGATTGGGTGAATAGAGCTGCTCTCTGCGGAGTGTGCTCCGTCTGTCACTATCCTTGTGGCAGGAGAGTGGAATGGAATAAAGCTCCCAAACTGGGCTATTAAAGGCTATTTTCATCCCTGCACGTCTGTTTCTGTGGGCTCACGCTCCAAATATAGATCTGGCACCAGTGACGCTAATGAAATGCGTCCCCCTTTTCGCTGGTTTAAATCTACTTATGTAATCTCTTCCTTGCATCAACAGGAGCTGGCCATACCTTACCATCTGGGCCTGATCCTGCAGCTATCTCCTCCTGTCATTGCTGTTTTTACAGACTCAGGCCTGCGGTTTTTCCTTGCGGCTCTTGGGGGTCAGGTGAATGAGCTGTAGGGTGGAAGTGTGGGTGTAGGAGCAACATGTTTCCATTTAGATGTGCAGCACCAATCCAAGAAAAACATTCTGGGTGTGACCTACAAGTTCCAGCCAGTATCCTGTCATTCCAGTGCAAAATGCAGGGAGGGAGGTGACAAATCCCTAAGCCACTTTGTGTCAGATGCAGACACAAATAGAGTGGTGCTCCATGTGACAGATGCTGCACATGCAAGGCTGTGTTAAAAAAATCAATGGCAGTTCATTTCACCTGTCATGTTCTTCGCTTTGTTTCGCAAAAAAAATGAAAAAAATAAAGAGAAATAAATAAATAAGGCAGTTGACACAAAAAGCCTGCGTGCACTGGGATTCATCAGTAAACAGTAATGTCACCAACACCCCAAAGACACAGCCATGGAAGGATTTATTTGTGTGACCTGCTTTTGTCGGAAAAGCATTTTGGTATTTCAGGGGGAAAAACAAGAAAGTCAGCAAGCAGTGAAAGGTTTAAAATCAGGCTGTAAAAATAAGGTAGAGCAACATTTTATCTCCATAGAGAATGGGTATGTTTTCTAGCATTTATGCTGGGATGTTTTATTTTGAGGCTGAATCATAACTACAGTGTTTCAGTAGCGTGCCCTAAATAAAAGGTGATTTATGAGAGTATGGCACCGTGCTCAGTTTCTTCACAGCTAGATGTAAGTGTGCGTGGCAGCATTCCCCTCTCTCTCCTGTGTGTGTTTGCTGAATAGAGGTACTATGGGTCAGTGGAGCAGCTGGTGACTGGGAGGAAGAACTTAACCAGGCCTCCTTTGTGGATCAGCTGTCTCTGGCCAAGCTTTGTCATTCCAAATTGGGTCCCTTACATCCAGAGCCTGGGGAGGTTTTGACATGTAAATGGATGACTGAGAGCTCCAAAGCCCCACGATTACTCACTAAAATGCTACAGGGGCCAAAAACGCTTCCCTGAGATGCACCGCTGGGGGGGAGGAAACACACACAGCCTCACCGCAGACTGAAGTGTGCCTCACAGTCTGGAATTATGTTAATGATTAAGCTTCCGTCTGGACACCAAACACTCTCCTCCCTAATAGAATTATTTACGGATGATGTGGGCAGTCACTATGTGGGCAGTTGCTAGAAGCATGTAAACACTGTAAAGCTTTCTGGGTCACTGTTTTTAATACTGGGCTGTATAATAAAGAAACCTGACTTGATTAAGCTATTTTATTTACCTGGTAATTCGTTTAACAGGGCAAAACAAATAACTAATGCAACACATGACAAAGAAATGCAACAGATGTTGTCATTTATATGTTAGCCAATTAGCAGCCTCAGTTACCCATGTGGTGTTTCAATTAGTTTTGCTGTGTATGCCTCCATATACAGGTGTAAAGGATGTGTATGTATTTGTTATAGTATGTATGTGCGGTGGTGGATGAAATTTTCAGATGTTTTGCTCAAGTAAAAGTAATGAAACCAAAGTGTAAAAATACTTTTATCATTAAAAGTCCTGCATTCAAACTGATAAGTAAAGATGCTGACAAAAATATTAGCATCAATATATACTTTAAGCACTAGGAAAAAAATACTCATTATGCAGAATTACCCATTTTAGAATAAAAAAAATATATAATTTCAGGGTTTATTTTTTGACCCATTTACCATTATCACACCCAATCTTAACGGACTTTAGCGTTCTTTGTATTACATCCATCCCTCTAAGTGTCAAAAAAGGCTTGATTGTTTCAGTGTAAACTTTAAATTGTTATTGTTACTTCCAGTGGAATTTTTTCTTTGTATTTGAAAGCATGTATTTTATGCTTATGAAATAAGTATTTTTTTTTATTCATATATAGCTGTGCAAAATACAGTTATAGGTTTGTTAGAATATGAGATCATAATTACAAAGGTTCTTTCTATCATTGAAACAATGATAGTTGGGTGGGTGGGGAGAGTTCTATACCAAGCTGCAACATTTTTTTTTTTTTTTACATATACTTTAGTTTTATCATTATTATAATGTTAAAAAAAAACAGGCTTACAAGCTAGAAGATATTAATTTTCTGTCACAATACAAGAGGACAGTGTTTAATTGGCTAAACCTCAGTCAGTCGGTCACAGTATTGAAAATAATGTAAATTTATTTTGTGCATCAGAAAATTGGCCATTTGTTCAGTCTTTTCACAATAATAGTTATATAATGAATCATACGTTATACAGCTTGCAGCTTTAACTTAGAATATATGAATGACAACATGTCAGCTGAATATACAGACATAAGTGGAAAATGAACTGCATGGAAAGCCATCTTATACAAGCCTAACCTTTGATCATTTCAGTAGCTCTATAAAATGAAGCTTATGGCCAGACAGCAACGCCCCAGTGAACTGGTGCTCGGCACGTCTGCCTGCCACATGTGCACAGCTGTAAAACAACCGACACTTTCAACTCGCTCACTTGCAGGAGAGAAGCTGCCCATATGTTGCTGAATGGTTACAATGCTGCTTTAACCAAGAGAGCAAACAAACAAGAATAACTGCACATTTGAACAGGCGCCAGAGCTGCAAACATCATTGCGCTAACACAAACAAATACTCCGTGGCCTCAATAATGCACCGCATCACACATCTGGAGCGTGTGTCTTGTGTTTGTAGGAGAGGAGAAAACCAACAGCAGAGAGTGGCTGAGCAGCAGAAGCGGTGGGCACACAGGAAGTGAAATTTGCTCAATATACTGTAGCCTGCAGCAGTTTCAGGGATAATTGCTGACACTCCTCAGTCAGTAGATAGCCATTCCATGGTGCAGTGGTCAGGGAAACCCTCTGTTACTGACAGCTGTCCGAAGCACGGCACACAGGAAGGACATGACACGAAGCATGTAAACATGGATTTACCCATGTCCTTTATACTGCCTGCACAGCCTATTATAGAAGGGTCTGGCAACATAATAAACCAGGAATTGCTGCCCGCTGTGGTAGAGTGCTTCTTTCCAGGCTGCCCTACTTTCTGCCTGTAGTTGTTGACTTGGTTTATTTGTTCGGAATGGCCACTAATCGCTGTTTTTTCTTTGCTTTTGCTGTTTATGAGGGAAATGGAGTGGTTCTACAATTGGGGGCAGAGAACACTCAGGGCTACTGCTGCGCCTCCATTTTCCATTACTGGTATCAGGGTTGTGATGCTGGGCCTGTGCACACAAGGAAACATTCATCACACCCACAGAGAAGACAGAGGTAATGGGTTTTAATTGACAGCAAAACAAACAGTTTAAGTTGCCTAATATGTTTGCATGATGTAAAGCACTTAATAATGTGTTTACATTTAATGCCAGTCACACAGTAACTGATCTAATAGGTTTTTCAGTGCGGTGACGCAGTAAGAGAGAGAGAGAGGGCATGGGGGTGTGGGGTGTAAGGAGATGAACAGAGCAGCAGATAATGACCTCAGCTTCCATCTGCTGGGCACCGCGGGGCGGAGACACCTTCAACCTGCCACCGGTCGGTCGCCACGGCAATCTGCCGCTCCCTATCGTCCTGGTGACATCTGCTTTTGGGTGACTGAAAGATGAATGCAGCACCAGCCGCATGGGCACAGAACAGACGTCACGCAGACCACTAGACACACACACTAACACTGCGGCACAGATGGCCACAGACACACTACTGTGGAGATTACAATCCAGGCATTCTCCTCTGCTTCTAACCTCGCAGTAAAGTGGATGTAATATAATGACAGATTTGCAGCGCTGTTAGCAGTGAATATGTTTTGGGTCTCTCCCTAAAGAGCTGGCATCGGCGCCCATTGGCTGGCCCTCCTCAGTGCAGTTTATTTACTCACACATGTGACAGGAGCTTTCACCTGTTAAAGGAATCAGGATCATGTTTATGCCTGTTTGAGTTCATAATACTAATTTGTTTGCTTTTCGAGCGCGGGGAATAAATGTTGTTGTTTAGTAGTACTCTGTATCTATGGCGATATCGTTTTGCTTGACTAGAGTCCCCAGCCACAGCTGTCACAGTTATTTAGTGGCTCTGTGGTAACCTTGGAAACACCCACCCTGCATACAAGTGTTTTCACAAAGTGAGATCCTGATAAACAGGTGAGGAGCTGGGATGTGGTGGTTACACACAAAGCGGCATGAAAAAAAGTGACAAAACCACCTCATGCGTTGGGTTCACTTTGAGGAGAAGGACAGCTGAAGGGAGGACAGAAAGAGAGGGAGAGGAAATTAAGGGGTGGGGCGGCAGTGACAGGGGAACAGTGGAGCAGAGGAAGCAAAAGAAAAAGAGGGGAATTCAGGTCAGTGTTGTGGATTATGCATGCTGTGCTGGACGTTTTGATCCACCTCTGGTTTGGAGAGACAAACACAAGGGATGAGAAAAGACAATTGAGTGACAGGTGGATAAACAAAGAAACAGAGGGCATGAAAGCAAAGTGAACACAGGATCAATTGTAATTGGCATTCATAATTTCTCAGGGAGCAGGGCTGAAACTTTGTCGCAATCATCTCATGAGACAGCCGGTTAGATTTAAAGGGAGTGCTGACAGATTATGCCAAGCCTGAAATATTACACTATGCTCAGTTGGATGAATGTGATCCAAACAACAAGACAGTTTTTTTAAAAATCAAGAAAGCAAAGCTGGGATCTGGCATTTGCAGCTCCAAACTATACATGTAGACACTAATTGGTAGCTAAAACAGGCCAAACTTGAATGGGTTGATTTCAGTTTTTTGAAAATACCAGGCAAGCTTAGTTTGTAAATTGTAATTCCAAGAACTACGCCATGTTTCCTGTCCTTTGGTTGAGCAGCACTGTTTAGAGTCCAGAATAGCCCTTTTATGGGTGTAAGAGGAGCAGAATACCTTCCAGGCCAGTATCAGGGGCTTCAAAGTCCAAAAATATGTCAACCATCGGTGTTTACTGGGTCAAAAACTATTTGGGTCAACAACTGATTTTTGTCCAATGTCTGATCCAGCATGAACTGTCAGCATTTTTTACACAAACAAGAAAGTAAGTGTAAATAAGCATTTGCATATGGTTATATATTACATAAAACTATACTTAATTGACTTGCAACCCACATATGACAAATCCCACCTGGCATTTAAAGGGCCATGTCATCCTCTCATTCTGATGTGGGTGGGAATGTGAAAATGTGTTCTTAAAATTGGAGCAGAGTTCTGTGTTTTTACATCGTGCCCCCTCATCTCGATGCCATTAGCACTGCTGTCTCTGCAGGGGGACGGACCTGACAGACAGGTGGCTGGAACTGGGATTTCAAGTAAGCCTATCTCTGAGAAAAGGCTTATGTGCCACAAAGGTCAGGAACAATGGAGATCCTCCATCTACCAGGTTTATCAACCATATAGCATGTCAATCAACCTGATTACACAACCTGTCACAGATAAATAGTTTAAGGTCATATAAACACTTACTTCGAAGTCAGCTGCTCTCCTCCCTTGTCTTAGATGCACTGACTGTTTCTCTCAGTTTGTCTTTGAACCAGCTGGTGACCAGCACGATACCTCTGTATGTGACTGGGGATCTCAATATCTTCTCTCATCTCGAAAAATGAAACAACCAAAGCTCTGGGAACTGCAAGACCAGACAAATATTTGTTATGACAAGTAATGAAAAAGGTCACCTTAGTTGCTAGCTTCTATCTAGCCAGTAGATCAGAGTCTTTCAGCTGTACACAAAAAATAGGGGAGGTTTTTCTTTCGCCTTTTGATTTGCCATCTAAAAATCTAGATCCCCAACAGACATTTTTAAAGTATGTTAAAATACTTTGCTATGATACAGTTTGCTTTTGCTCTGGTCATGAGGTTCAGGTTTCTTTGCCAGCCATCTCCTCTTTGAACAGAGGAAACACTCTGACAACTTTGCAGGTCCCTTGAAGGTCAAACATTTAAGGTGACATAGACTCAAGAAAATGTTCAGATCTTTTAATGATATCCTGGAAGCTACTTGACATAGAAACATGTGACTCTCCCTGATAATCAGACATAACAATCAAATTGGTGTCTATTATAGTCAACAGTGTAAACTACTTCAAATTTATGTCTAATACATTACCCATGAGCCTCTGCCACTGTTGCAGTTGGGGAAGAAACCAATCAGAGCAGTAGAACATTTTAAATACTGTTGGAAAATCTAATATTACAGGGATGATGTATTTTTATAGTCATGCACTGAAATTATTTAGGAGACATCATTCTGTCATAACATGATGCAGCACATTTGCCTCATCATACAATGTAAACAAAAGTGAAAAATATTTATAACATATGTCCGCTCCAAAATGAAACATAGGGGAGAGCAGTCTGAAAGTAGCCCACACATCATTATACACACATACAGTTCAAAGTTTGTAAAAAAAGGCTGCAGTTTCAGTGAATTTATGCTATTAAACCACTGACCTAGATTTTTGTCACAGAACTTCAAAGAAAGTCATAGTTAAAGACAGTTTGAAAAGGGAATAAATATCGGGGTATGAGGGTGATGTGACTACCTGAAGTTGCGTGAAACAAAATAACTCACAAAACATGGGCCAAGGAAATTACCGAAGACAAACAGAAGTTCCACATAGATCTTGCCTGTAAAAACCCTGTATATTGACATTTTTGAGGGGAGATCAGTCTGTGGAACCAGTTGCAAATCACTCCTTTAACTTAACAGCTCTATCAGCCACCTGTGGAGTTAGGTATTATGAAAAGTAACCAGTTCATTCAGCAGTGCTCACCTGTTGCATGTGCCATTAAACACATTTTGCAAAACTCACAACAAAGTCCCAAGTCTCCGCACTCAAGCCCCAGGTCATGACTTACAAGTACCAAGTCAATCCGATCGGAGAACAAAACTAAAGAAACTAAACTAAACTAAAGAAACTATCTATTTCATCTTTCCATTTGCTCCTAAGAAGAACTCTCTGGTTGACTTTTTGTCCCCAGCTGGTCCATAACTGTCTGTCTGGTGTCTTTGTGCTGGGCGGGCAGTGTGCAATGAAGCTTAAACACAAGGTTAAAGAGGCTAAAGCAGCTGCATAGTTGAGTGGTACCACTTTCACATGACATGTCAATGCGTTTTAAAGTTAATTTAAGATAATAGCAATCAATTGAGCTTTATAAGGCAATAAAAAACAAATGCTAATAAAGCTAATTTACCTCCCTGCATTGCATGTTTTTGCTCGTAGCAACAAAAACCTTGTTGTGCAGCAACTGACTTGTGGAAGATTCACCAGCCTGTTTCTGGCTCTGCAAATTTAACATCACACTCTGAAGATTCCACTCGCTACCCCCAGCCAAGTGTGGAGGCCCACAACACACGCACACACATACACACACAAACTTCCATGCACAAATACGAGCTCATTTAAACACACATACACACATGTTGCAAAAAAAAAAAATAAATAAAAATCACATGTTCTTTAATACACATGCGGACACATACTCACTCATGCATTCATGCTGACTTACATGTGCACATGCGCAAATACTCACACAATCCCTGCTGTGCCTGTAAAATCAGCATAGCTCTCAGAAATTCCACTAACACCTCCCACCCCATGTGGACACACGCATAAACACACACACACACACTCCTGTGAACCCACACAATTAATGTGAAATCACATCCATCTTCCACCCCTCTGCCCCTCCCCTGCTCTCCATTACAAATAGCTGAGGATTGCATTCTCTCCCTCTGGCCTTGCCTGATGTTGTTTTTACATGTCTTGTTGTGTGCAATACTCTCCCTTATGTAAGACAAAATTACCCAACATGAGTGTTATTCTCAGTGGGGGAGATTGCACTGGTGCATTCCAAACTCAATGAGAGATGGAGAGAAATCGAGAGAGAGGTGAGAGGGAGATAATCTTCCCTTAATGATTATTTTTATGGCAGCCATGCTTCACTAGATAGCCTACAATGAAGATAGAGGGAAAACAGTGGAGAGGGAGGTATGCTGCGAAAGTCATGAGTCAGATTCAAACTCACGAGCACCTGCTGAGCTACCACGACGCCTGAGAGTCAACAATCTTAAGTGGATTATTTCTTTGCAGATTTAACCCCTGCCTCAGCATGTGTACCGAGGATTCCTTGATAAACATTGACCAAGAGATAACTAGGCAGTGTGTGCTGTTACGATCCTGTTTACTCAGTACATATTCACAGGGGGCCTGGAATTGAGTCCGGTATATATTGGATGGAAGAGATAAAAATAATTCTGCCGCACTGTATGGAGGGAAAACACATGCACAACATTTAAAGTGTGAAGGCATGAAAAGGGGTCCGCCACATACAAACACCAGAGGCGCAGGGAATGTCCATCAATAGCTTTTTGTCTCTGATGCTTCATGCACTAAAGCCAACAACTGCCACATTCAGTATTTTGCCTGAAATGACCCATTGAAGGCTTTGAAGCACAGTCTCATGGTGGACTGTGGTGAACCTTTGGTCTCCATAGAAAGTCAGCATTAAATCCAGACTTGTTACTAAACAGTTCACAATCAACAAGGGCCAAACCACATTGGTTCCGCATGGGTCATGTTGCTGCATTCTTCCATACATGTGATTCAAAGTGATATGGCTTCTAATCAAGTTATTCATTGTCCTTACCGTCCTTCATGAAGACTTTACACAGAACAGATACTGACCGAGACAGATCCTCTATTGATAAGGTGACCAAAATATAACGGTTCATTGTATAATACTGTAGCTTGTTTGTGGGTATAACGCACTGGCAAGGGCACATGAGGTATAGGACAGGAATTAGGACAGCCATGTGTGGAATTGGGAACATTACATGGTCATTGAATCTTCTCATGCGGAGCAAATATGAAAGCAATAGAAGACTGCTGGTGCTAATATAGACTTATACTGACATTTGTACTGCCAATTTGGGAATTTGTAGATTTATATTTCAGTAATGAATGTTGTTATTGGCACAGTGGTTCCAAAGATGATGAAATGTGAAAGGACAAGCTTCTTTGTAGCTCTTTGAGCAGCCTGCTCTTCTTAAAATCATGTTCCCATTCAACTAAACGGCTTTGTTGATTACGCTACAATGGAAAACATTTTTTCTTTTAGATTTATTCTTTACAAACATTTCTGATTAAAGTCGGGTTAAACCAAACACCAATGTTAAAATTTTGTGTAACAACTAACCTAAACCATGATATATTTCTAAGCCTAACTATGTAGAGGTGTTTTATTCATGGATCTAAACAACCACCCAACTAATTCTTACTGTCATGGTGAGCTTTTATAAACATAACTACATAGTTTTGTTGCACCCTAACCTAACCAATGTATGCAAGTAATTTCAAGCCCATTAATCATCTTTACAGTTAACATAACCAAGTTCTTTTGATACCTAAACCTCACAAACAGCAGCAGTTGTACAACTTTAATCACTTGTTTAAACTGTAGATTTGTTTCCACTCTGTGGTTCTCTTCAGTACACCTCCTGACTGCTTATCATCTATGTGGTCGAGAGTCTGTGGTCTAACAGTTTTGCTCATTAATAAAATTCATTATTATTATCATTATTTTCATGTCACTCCAACTGTAATCTTAGACACAAAAGGGTTTATCTTATAAGGTAATTTAGAAAGCAGTTCCATTGCTTGGGAATATACATCCAGTTTTTAGAAGAAAGTGTTATAAAGCAATTAGAGTCTTTTGACTTGTTGTTTTAGCTTTGTGGCTTGGAACTTGGAAGTATTGTTTTGGTTTAGTCCTTGTCTTATCCACCTTGTGTCGAGATTAAACAGGATGTGAAAAGGTTCAAGGTAATCCACTGTATGCTACAGCCTAGCATCAAACAGCAGCTTTTAGAAACTAGACACTTCCCTTGGGACTTGGTGGAGACAAAAAAAGAGCTAAAAGGAGAGTGAATACTGGATGTCAACAAGAGGATCATTCAGAAAGTGCAAACCTCCATCAAGGCCAAGTGCTCAATCAAGAAATATTAAGAAAAATGAAAACTACTGACACTCTGACATCTTATGAGTTCTCCTTTGACCCTCTGCCCCTAAGGGGTCAAAATCACAAAAACAACAACAACAAAAAATCAACTTAAAAACATCTTGTGATGAGATTACACCAACTGTGAGGCCAAATCATGCCAGGGGTGTAAACTGCTAAACCCAGTACCCCCTTCCCTACCTCCAGTGTCCTTGCTTCATATTGACCTCATGTTGGCGCTATCACATTAAACGGGCATATAAACTAAACACTTCTATGGTTCTTGTGTCTGCTGATACTTCATTGCCCCTAAGACAGGCAAGACAGGCCCAGAGGAAGAATGCACTAAAATGTACTAAACTTCTTGACCATGGACAATTTGGAACTTTATGGGAACTTTAGCATCAGCTGCCAGTCCCGCCTCTCCTGCGAAGCCTCCCACTGCTGCCACGCATAATGGTGTAAGCAAGCTGAACAGTCCTCAATGCATGAAGAGGTTGAAATTATTGAATAACTGAGTTAGTGATAAAAGGACTGCTTGTTCACCCCAGCCTAGCATCTGACTTGAGAATGACATGTGGTATACAAGTGCTAATGCACGTGGTCACAAGGCATCGGGGAGCCTCTCTTCTCTATCTTTGGTATGATCTGTTGTCAGACGAAATGACCAGGGCGTCATCAAAACCACCTCAATTATTTTGGGAAGCCGCATAGCATAGGACACTAATTTAAGATGTAAAAAGAATTTAAAAAACTGTGCTACTGGATGAAATCTTCTTTATTAAATTTGGTAAATTTTATTGCTCTCTGTGTGACAGTCATCTTTACAGGGCTACCTGCTTTTATCTAAATCCCTCAAAGCGCGTCCCCTTTTTTTTTTTTTTTTTTTTTTTTTAAGTTAAAACAGAATATGTAGCGTTTTTCATTGCAGGAACAACAAAAGATTCACTCTCTGTTGGCCAGGCTTTGATGTATTGATCGCGTCACCATTCCACCATCAAAAAACTCTTCATAGAACATATAATAGCAGTCTTGGTCAAAGGCCACCACCCTAATACTGGGGGCTTGTTTTCACATTACACACATTATTTATAATGGCGTACACGGCTTGATGAATGAGCTCCCATGATCTTCCTCTCAATCTCTCATTGAGCAGGCATGTCCTCCTGAAGGGGGGCTCAGTGGAGAAAAAAGAGGAGAGCATGCGTTTTAAATTAATCAATCCTTCTCATTTCCCCCTCTCCTCCTAAGCAGACAGACCTCTCCTGGAGGGGGGTCTGCGGCAGTGGGGAGGAAAAAAACAAAACACTGTCATCTGTTTTCATGGTGGTGGCAGAGGCCCAGTCTCTGGCTGTGCTTTGGCTAAGGGAAAGAAGAGAGAGACAGGGAAAGGGAGAGTGAATTCAGGGTGAGGAAGAGTATGTGGGTGCGGTGGGACAGAGGAGAGAGGAAGGATAGAATAGGAAAAGGTGCAGGAGGTGGGATACCAAGGGACGCAGGAGAAGAAGGAATAGGCAAGGGAGAGCAGGAGGCCACATGCTAGGAGTTGGGTCAGGATAATAGCGGAGGATCATGGGATATGCTGGCCTCCATACATGTACAAAGGCAGCTCACAGATGACAGTGCAGTGGCATACCGGGCACTGATCCAGAGCCTCATCCCCAATGGGAAGAGTCTCTCTTTCACTCTATCTGAGTGTCTCTCTCCCCCTCTCTTTCACAAAATCACTCAATTTCTATTTCTCCCCATTTCACTCCCTCTCATCTCTCTATTGTCATCCTTAGTCCCATGTTATCCAATAAACTCTCTCCCTCAATGCTTTTCTTCACTGGTGCTCATAATCAAATTAGATTTGCTTCAAGTAGCGAGGGGAAAGACTAACTCTCAGTGCAGACACCAAACAGACAACGCCCTTCAGCTGACATTTGTTTTCTCAATAACTCTTAGCTCTTGGCTTAGGCAATGGGAAGAGAATGGTAGATGTCACACTCCCACAAAGGCGGACATGCACTCTTTCACACACACGCACTCACACACACACAAACGCACATAGCGTAAACAGAGTATTAACTAGGTTTAAGACAATGACAACAAACTCGGAGTGCGGCTTTCCCCCAGAGATCTATGAGCTGGATTTCTCAGTGAGGCCATTGTCTCACTTCTGTTTACAACCGCACCTGACCTTGTTGTCACATGTGTGTCACTACCCAGCAGGGACCTCAGTGTGTTTGTGTGTCACACAAGAACATGTAACTTTTCAGTAATAGCTTTAATGTCACATTGGTAACAGTGCATATAATGCAGGTATTTCATAACTATTAATAAAAGTAGATCACAGCCTTAACCGGTTCCTCAAATGAATCTTTTATCTCTAGTCCTTAAATAATATATACGTTTATGAGCTGATCAATAACAATTAGAAAACAACGTTGTTTTATAGCCAATTTTTTGAAATTTAAAATGATTTAACACTTAATAAAGCAAATCAGTTGAATCATTGTTGTTCAGAATTGGGAACTTGTTGCTTTTCTTTTTATATTATTTAAGTAAAAGACTGTTGTGTTTTGGGCTGCTAACCAGACCTTAACAAAACATTTTACAAGAGCTCCTTTGGCTCTGTGAGTTTTTGATGGCCATTTTTTATTATGTTCTGACATTTTATAGACAAAACAATTAAGTAGATTTCTTAATATAATATTGATATTGACATCAATGTATACAGCAGCCCTATAACATCTGAACCACTTAGCTTCCCGCATCTCATGATTTGACTGATCAATAGTGACCCTTGTGCTCTGTAAGTCACCTGGTTAGGATTGTTAAGTGAGTGTATTTGCTCCGCTGCTGTACCACACTGATCATCATTATCCATGCTACCCACATGCTTCACTATTTGCCACCACAGTCACTTTTTATCCAGCCCGCCAAGCACATGAGCAGCCATAATGACACTAATTGCCCAAGAGCTCACTTTTCCTCTGAGTGGTTGTGTACTGCATTGTGCCTTAAGAGCCATCTGTGTTCCTGTCTTAAATCGATCTATCTTGCACATTCCAAAACTACAAAAGGACAGGGAAAGGCACCACTCCCATTCATAAATAATGTGTATGGGGTGCGGGGGTGTGGGCTACTGTTTCTTTGTGTGTCTGTTTGAGCAGGGAGTCGGACCCCTCCAGCCCACTGGAGGTCTTGGAGAGTGAGGCAGCTCATGACATCTGACCCCGGTGCTATCCAACTTCACAGGGTGGAGGTGAAGAAAGGCTGCCAACACGACCTGATATTTTAATTTGGTAAAATGTTTCTATCGTCTTTTTACCCAGTTGATATACTACTTTAAATTTAGCTTTTTGAAATGATCTAGTTTAGTCTTTAGTTAACTACTAAAAAATAAGGAAACAGAAAATATTTCATCTTTTGTTGAATGTATAAACATTCTAATAAAAAAAAAGAGCAATACTAATAAAGCTCACAAATGAATGTGTATCATTGTTGTTTAATCCCCACACAAATGGAAATTTGTTGTGGTTTACCAGGGAGTTACATACAGGCACACAGCAGTGGATTGTGCACTGGCTCTGTATTCATGATATCAAATCACTCAGTTAGTTAACTCTCAGAAAATAAGCAGATACGTGCATTCACAAAAGATCAGACAGCAATTTAAAAAAAAAAAATGAAATAAGAACTCTTGAACAAATAACTGTATCTTCACTTCACGGTCAATCACATGGCTGTGCTATAAACGATATTATGTCAATTTTAGCAAAGTAGCAAAGTTAATCAATTTTCTATGAGCTACAAAATGATTTAGGTAGACAAATCAGGTCAGGTCCCCTTGAAACACACATAGCCTGAAGTTTTTTGAATTATGAATCATCTAGTATTTAGACCTCTCCAGACTCATTAGCTACTCAATGATGCATGTTGTGAAATGTATAAAAACCAACTTATTAACAAACAAAGATGAGCTGTCACAGTCAGACATAAGACCAAAATACATAATCAAACATGCCCTGGCATGGCACTAATTTATCATCTATATCAGAAAATGTGCCCATACTGTAGGTGGGTAATAGACTGCCATCCACAGATGTGTTTCTAAAAAAAAAAAAAAAAAAAAAGCTGTATTCAAAGAGGTGGAACTACCTTTGAATTGCCCTCTCTGTTATTTTAAGATTGCAGAGAGATGAGGGAAACACAGTAGCTCTTCATGCAGGAGGTTAATGTGTGTCTGTGCTCACTTGTCAGATGTAATTGAAGGGAACAGCTTATGAAAATGAGGTGGCAGGGATGAGGTCTTTAATTAGATCAAGATCATGGACAGAAATGAATTAGAATCACCACTCTCATTACCCACAGCAAAAGTGGAGCAGTGCGACACTGAATATAAGAAGGAAAACTTTAATATCTAACTGACTTTGTTACTGTTTCAATGGGGTTTTGATGGATCAAATTCTGTAATCTGAAGTGCCACACTTGACCAGACCAGAATCTAGAAGAGTATCTATGCTTACACCAGTATTAATCTCTTTATTGCTGACATGCCTTATTTCTCCTCATAAAGTCACCACCTGATTAACCTCATGCATGTTAAAAACCCAATTTAGTCTAGATATATACTAAATTCTGCAGCATAGAACTCATATGCCATCTAGTGGTAAAACACATGTCTGAAAAAAAGGAATAGAAGCAGAGGACAGCTACATAAATAAACATAACTGAAATTTTGCGAATTTGCTGACATTAACAAATAAGTAAAACACAAAAAATGAGATTATATAGCATGATATGCCAAGAATGCTCATCTTACATGACTGCAAAAACAGGACATCGTCATTAACTCATAAGGCAGATTGATTAAGATAAGATAGATAATGATTTATTTATCTTAAGGGAAATGTCAGTGCGGTAGATGCAATAAAAGTAGGAATGTATGCAAATAAAGTAATTAAATCATATTATAAAATGTATTCTAATCGAGGTGCAGATAAGGGACAGATCCAGAATGAAGTGAAAAGATACGCTGAGCTAAAATCAACAATTTAAAAAAGGGTACAAATAAAGTAGAAATCCAACAATAAATACTGCAATTGCAACACTAAAATCAGGTTAAAAGAATTTATCATACAAATGTAATTTAGATTATACTGCAGATGGTTAATGTCGGATCTGAGGTATAGTCGTGCAGTCAACGGTAGATATAGTAATTATTATTAGAAATGAATGTCCATCTTATTACCATAAATTGCACTTGCATTGACCTTGAAACATTTAACTCACTTCAACACGTGTGACGTCTTACGGTGAGAACACTCGCGGTTTTGGAGTATTGTCGCCCAGAGCGCAGTCTCGCAGTAGCCTAACCTGATTGGTGGATGCGGAGGGGGCGGTGGCCTGGTCTGCCTTCGAGGTTTCGGAGAGGGCAGAAATTTACCCGCCCAGCGTGAGGCGGAAGGCGACAAGCTGTACTGGGACAAGCTGATCTGCCTGTCAAGTCTGCTACACGTGTTTCTGCTGCCGGAGGAACGTGGAGACTGATGCTTCGTAAACAGAAGTAGAGTTGATTAAATTCACAACAGTTACTGAGGCTAACGTCTTTCTCCAGCCGTTTGGTAAGTTTATGCCGTTTAATGACATCCGTACAGAGCAGAGAGAGTCAGTAAACCGCTTAAACGCTGCTAAGTTGATAATGTTTTGAAATGTGTCACATTTTGCTTGCTAGTTTACCTGCTAGCTAGCTTACAGTAGAGCGTGTTAGCCGTGTAAGTCACTCAGGCTGTTGAACTTCAACTCCATTAGCATTAACGTTTCAAAAACAAGACTAAAAATAGGGACATTAGTTGTGTTATAGTAGTTCTTATGGCGTTTTGTTGAACAATAATTTACTAGGTCAAACTTCCCCAGTCACTCCAGTCTAACAGCTTAAAATTATGCTTTGTCCTCCTTTACTGGCAATTATAACTTGGCATCATAATGGCATGGTTGTTGGCTTGCCGTAAAGCTCCTCCCTCATATTTTTGTCCTGTTTGTATTGCTGGTGTTTTCCCGCCATTGCAAAACATTTGGTTGGATTGTAAAAAATGCAAATACTTCCGCATTTGTAAGCTGTGACCTGCTTTAATCACACTTCATACTTTTACTTGTACGTTTTGCTGGATTTAGTCGTTGATTGTCGCCATGTGCTACTTGTGTGTATGTATAACGTGCGAACCGCATATAAACACATGTCATAGTCCGACCTCCAAGTTTCAAAACACAGTAAATTAACCTGTCACCCCCATATTAAGCATTTTAGTGTTCTCTTATACTAATAAATGTTTTTACTGTCACAACTTTAAAATCACTAGAATAAAATGAATAGGACCTAGTAAGTGTAATTGTTAAAGGCCACATAAAATTTCTCATCGTATAAATGTACCTGTATGGTCAATACTTGTAAATTACACGGATTTGGGAGTCCATTTGGGTTACATACAACATCCACAGCAAGTACAAGCATGATATCTGTATTATTGCATCAGCTCTTTATTGCAGATGTGGTTGAACAGGTTTAGTTGGGCACATGCCTCAGAAGTTAAGTACAAAGTTTTTCTTGTGTGTTTGTTTTCGTTCTTAGTCTCCACGTGCCACCATGAAGTACATCCTGGTTACCGGTGGTGTCATATCTGGTATCGGCAAGGGCATCATTGCCAGTAGTGTGGGAACGATCCTCAAGTCCTGCGGCCTTCACGTGACTGCTATCAAAATTGATCCATATATCAATATTGATGCTGGCACCTTTTCACCTTATGAACATGGTGAGCTACTTCTTTTTACTGTGTCCCATGTACATCTGTTGTCAGTTTGTGTAGCTAATTCCTATGGTCAATTTTTGACTCCGTGTGCAGGAAGTGTGGCAGCCTGGTGGCTTGGGGTCAGGCTATAATCAGATAATAGATAGTTTTTGTGCCACTGAGCAGACAATGTTTCTACCAGTTTGGTTTTCCTGTGATAAATGTATATGTTTGTGTTGTTCAGGTGAAGTTTTTGTTCTCGATGACGGAGGCGAGGTGGATCTGGATTTGGGGAACTATGAGCGTTTCCTGGACATCCGTCTCACCAGAAACAACAACCTCACCACTGGAAAGATCTACCAGTCGGTCATCACTAAGGAGAGGCGAGGGGACTACCTTGGCAAGACCGTACAGGGTGAGTGAGTGAATCTGCTCCAACACATGAAAGCTTCATTTGACTTGTTTGATTTCTGCCCCATCACCTTTGGCTGTGGTGAGACTTTGGCAAGACCTTTATCTCTGACCAGCAATGTGTTTCTTTCAATTTTTCTTATTCCTTAAATCTGTTTTCAGTGGTCCCTCACATCACAGATGCCATCCAGGAGTGGGTGATGAAGCAGGCCAGGATCTCTGTGGATGAGGATGGCGTGGAGCCTCAAGTTTGTGTCATAGAGGTAACTTGGTATTTTAAGCACTTGTTTCTATTCTTATCAAGTTGGAATTTATGTAAATGGCCCAAATGTATTTTGCATTAAATTCAGAAAGACACTGGAAACCTTCTTTGTCAAGTCAAAAGTGTCATATATTTCAACAACTTCCACGGGCCGCTCTTCAGTGATTTGTGATAATTTATAGTGTGTGTAGGAGAAAGTGAGGAGACTTTTGGATTGCAATGAAACCAAGCGTGTTGCCAAAAGCAATAGAAGGTATTGGCATCATTCAGCACACAGTGAAAATGCTGATCTGGCACAATTGGCTCCGTCAGCAAAGCAGAAAAAAAACATTTTGAAAAACTGAAAAATCAAGGGATCTAAAAATGGATTTGTTGGAGAGTCTGTCAAACTATACTCCTGCTCGTCCAGCTGCTTACAGCCATGGGAATCTATCTGTGAATTCATATGTCTGTAATACTGTGCTACCATACTATTTAGTATGTAGAGCACTGTTATATTTATTAATTTTAAGTATCTGAAATAATAATATAATAATAATATGTATACATACTGGATGTGACAGAATTTACTTTGGTAAGGCAGCCGCAGTACGTACTAAAGGCAAAAACGGTGTACAAAACAGTATATAAGGTTTATTAAATCATTTTATGAGGCAAAACATTCCTCCAAAGAGACGGTTTTATTTAAAACAAAATGTGTACTACAAAGGTATATCTTCTTTATTACATTTGCAGCTGAAACCTGTGAAATTCTCATAAACGAAGTTGAATTATTACCCTGCCCAGAGCGGTTCCTTTCTTATGACATACATCAAAACCAGCTCTGACAGTATTATGAGGTCTGTACAGCTATTAACATTTAGTTCTTGCTTAGGTTGTGTCAGTTATATAAAGTGCTGACGACCAACGTGTGCATTCATGCAGATAGTTTTGTGGTTTAAGCTGCTGTTTTGTTTTAACAGCTGGGAGGCACAGTGGGGGACATTGAGAGCATGCCCTTCATCGAAGCTTTCAGACAGTTCCAGTTCAAGGTGAAGAGGGAGAACTTCTGCAACATCCATGTGAGCCTGGTGCCTCAGGTACGTCACACTGCTGAACACTGAACACACACTCTGGTCTGGTTGTATTGATAATCTACAGCACCCTTGTTTCCACCTCCCCTCCCCTCCCCTTCCCTGTGCTGTGCATCAGCTCATCCCGATATGCTCAAAATTATTTTTGCGTTCATGCATCTTAGGTGCTTCGCCTAAACCGTATCATGGTAGGGAAACCCTGATGTTATGTAGAACAGGACAGCAGCAGACTCACTGCATTGGCATTCATGTTTTTGTTTGTTTATTTACCTATTTTTAAACATAAGTACATGGGCTACGTGGCAGGTGAAAATCACCACTGGTATATCTGTCAGACCCATTCACGGTACAATTTGAGGTGGATTTGGCTTTTGTTTCCTCAGCCCAACACCACAGGAGAGCAGAAAACCAAACCGACCCAGAACAGTGTGCGAGAGCTCCGAGGCCTGGGCTTGTCTCCAGATTTGGTGAGTCAGATTGCAGTTTGCTCTTAGAACTTGGCATTCCTTCCTGCACCCCAGAAATATACAGGCCATGCCTTTGCTTTCACAGTATGTGAAGTCGATCTATATCCAATAAATCCTGGTTATGTATTCATGGTGTCCACAACCAAATCCGATCTGACCTGTTGTGCTTTATAATAAAAATAAACCTGCTGGTTCTTTTCAGATTATGTGCCGCTGTTCATCGCCCCTAGAGACTTCTGTCAAAGAGAAGATCTCCATGTTTTGTCACGTGGAGCCCACACAGGTAAAGTAATGTAACCAAGCTGCTAACATTAGGTATGGATGCATGTGTTTTATTTCCTGAACATGTGGTATTGTATTTGATATTACAATTTGATATAATTCTCTTCAGGTGATTTGCGTCCATGACGTCTCCTCAGTCTACAGAGTGCCTCTGCTGCTGGAGGACCAGGGTGTGGGGAGCTACTTCTGTCAGCGGCTGAGCCTGCCCATCGAGTCGAGGCCCAGAAAAATGCTCTCAAAGTGGAAGGAGATGGCCGACAGGTGAGCAAGTTTTCTTGGCTGATTCTTTTTTTGACAGAAAATGTTCACAAATCATTTACTTTCTATGCAGGCACAGAGAGATCTTTTACAAACTAAAGAATGATGAGAAATCCTGTCGAAATTGTGAATTGTTTGGGGTTATTGTTTTGTTTTGTTTTTAAAATAAAGCACCAGGCCAGGACTGTGAATCCTTCCTCTCTCTTCGCAGATCTGCCCGTCTCCTGGAGCATGTCTCTATAGCCCTGGTTGGAAAATACACAAAGTTAGCAGACTCCTACACTTCGGTTATCAAGGCACTGGAGCACTCCGCCCTCGCCATTAATCACAAACTGGAGGTCAAGGTATGAAAACATTTCACATTTTTACTATTTTTTTTTTGTGTGTATATATTTTATGGATTTTGCAACAGTGCTCTGCAGTTTGTGTTGTCTGTTTGCACAGAACACTTTTTTAATCTGGCATAATGTTGAACATTTGCCCATATTTAACCAGTAGTCAGCCTGTTGACCATGTTTCTGAATGATTTGTTTGTTGTCACTGCAGTACATAGACTCTGCAGAGTTGGAGACGACCACTCTGCAAGACGATCCTGTGAAATATCATGAGGCCTGGCAAAAACTCTGCAGTTCTCAGTAAGTAGTCAATTATTGTGAGAATATATGCCACATGATGGCAGCAGAGTGCTGTGTGCTAAATGCTTTATGCAGCATGATAAAGTGGCTAATAACTTGTGTGCTTGGTAGAAATTCACAATGTTGTCTTATATTTTTGTGTATTGATTGTACCTGCAGTAAACACGAAAGAAAAGGTACAACCCAAATCCCCAAAAAGTTTGGACATTGTAAAATGTAATGTAAAAAAAACCAACATCTCATTCAAAATTAGTTTATATTTACAACAACATAAATTTGTCCTTAGCAGCAGTATTTTAAAAGTCACAATGATAGATTTAGCATAACTTATTCTCTTTCAGTGGAATTATTTTGTAATTAAATAATTTTTAGACTCTGTGATACACAATTATATAATCTAAAGTGGTAATAATAAGCACAAACTACCAAAAATGTCCTAAACATACTATTTATTTACATTTAAATTGTGTTTTAAATTCCCTTGAAACATTTGTCTTCATTTTCCACTTGTGTTTTGAATTAAATGAGAAAATATTGTTTTCTTTTTGAAGTAATTATATTACAGGAATATGCCAAAACAGGCCATACCATGTGGTGGTTTTATACAGACTAATTGTATTTTGTATTAACAGAAAACTTGCTACATTATCTATAACACACATGATCTTGAAATGAAGGGGAGAAAGGATTTTGGACGTATCACCCAGTGCTAGTCTCAACATTGTTGTCAGTAATGTGTCTCTGTATGCAGGTCTTTTTATGTTGTGTTTGCTTCAAAGATAATATGGATGGATAAATAAAATGATCTGTCCCTCCCTCTCTCCTGCCCTCAGTGGTGTGCTGGTGCCAGGAGGTTTCGGTGTGAGAGGAACAGAGGGCAAGATGCTCGCTATCAACTGGGCAAGGAAACAGAATAAGCCGTTCCTGGGTAATTAAGATTCCAAACTGTTTGACTCATAAGTTCTGCTTTCTCCTTCATTATGATATATCTTATGGTTTTGTGCTCTAAGCAAGGTTGGTTGTTAAAAAAATTTGTTCTATTGTTATGTTTAATGGTTTCACATGACTGACTCTTCCTTAAATTAAGTACATAAACAAAAGAATATAATTAGTTACATAAATATTCAACCAATTTTCTTTGAAACGTGTAAATCCCAGCTGGTGCATCCTCAGGGATTCAGACAGTTTAGTGTCCAATATCTAGGCAGCTTCACTTTGTGGATGCCTCAAAAAGCCTGGAAAGTTCATGAAGGGCAAATTCAAAGCCATAATAAACAGTTGCCAGTCTGCCAGGAGCTGTGACTTGGGATAAAATGTGCTTTCCTGCAAAACACCAGCCTGAAATAAAAAGGCAAAGCTTCACACAATGGAAATGATTTCATAATAAGCACATCACAATTCACAACTCAAACCAATTGGAGACCCACAGCATCTATACTTCACAGTTAAAATGACTGAAGCATGAAATATGGACCTGAAGGGCATAATTACTTATGGTATTGTATATGATTTAGAACCATTTGTACATGTATGCTCTCACTTTAACATCAAAGAATTTATTTTTTGGTTGTTCAGAAAAAAATATCTTAATTGCTTCCACATCCGCATTCAAAGCTGTGAAATGATATATCATGAGAAAGTCCAGAGAGAGAAATGCTTTTCCTAGGCACTTTCTAATCACATGCAGATAAAGTAGTTAGTTGTGTAAGCGGTTCACACAGTGAGGATTTTGTTTCAGCCTTTCTTTTTCGACGCACCCTTTACAATAGCACTCATTATGCCAGATTCCTGCTGCTCTTGTTCTGTGCAGGAGTGTGTTTGGGCATGCAGCTGGCAGTGTGCGAGTTCGCCCGCAATGTTCTCGGGTGGGAAGGTGAGTAAGTCTGCAGTTCAGCTGGGACCATTTGATCCATATGGTTCAAAATTTATGAAAGAACCAGAAACATGACGAGAAGTTGATTTGAGCTCATATCAGTTTTTGCTCATCTTTCTCAGATGCCAACTCCACAGAATTTAATCCAACATCCAGTCACCCTGTGGTAGGTTATCTTTTCACTCTGAGTTCTTAAAGTACCACATCAGCTGAGCCTTCCCCAGAATAGGTTTAACAATCTGTCTGTTCTGGGCAGGTGATTGAGATGCCGGAGCACAACCCAGGGCATATGGGCGGGACTATGCGGTTGGGGAAGAGGAGGACTATTTTCAAATCCAGCAGCAGTGTAATAAGTATGCGACCAACTTGATTTGAATGTAGACTGTTGTATTTTTGGCTCATCCAGTTTGTGTTGCTGATGCCTGATATGTGGTTGTTCTAGGGAAACTGTACGGAGATGTGGACTACATTGATGAGAGGCACAGACACAGATTTGAGGTAAAAAAAAAATGTATGAATCCTTTTTGTCTGACAGTGGAAAACAAATGCATACTTTATGGCCCTCTAATTCCACTTGTACACTCTGCAGGAACTTCAGACTCCATGCTTTTTCATCTTTCTATTTTTCATCAGTATGTCTAGATCCAGTTTTGAAGTACTCTGAGATGGCCTCTTAACCTCACTACTCAAAAACCTTTCCTGAGTCCTCAAAGCGCTTCTCATTTTAGGTGAACCCAGAGCTAAAGCACCACTTTGGAAAAAAGGGTCTTCAGTTTGTTGGGGAGGATGAAGAAGGAGAGCGTATGGAGGTCATCGAATTAGAGGGTGAGTGGAAGGAAATGCAATAATGAATGCAACATGCTGCACATTGCCTAAAAGCTTTAACCTGGCTGATCTTGTTGATTGTTTCCTCACAAGGTCCTCCTGTGTGTTGTATCAAATGTAGCCTAAGAGTGAAACAATATCTCTGTAATAATCCACCTGTTTCTTGTTTCAGATCATTGTTACTTTGTTGGAGTGCAGTACCACCCAGAGTTCACCTCAAGGCCCATCAAGCCTTCTCCTCCGTTCTTTGGTCTCCTGCTGGCAGCTGCAGGAAAACTGCAGGGCTACTTGACCAAGGGCTGCCGCCTCTCTCCACGGTAAGCTCTGACACAGCAACGTGTTGTTCAAACTTTATATGCAAGGATCAAATGAGGTTAGGAATGGGTGCTAAGAACAAGCAAAGTACTGAAATATAGATAATCATTAGGCTTGGCTCTGAGTACTTTTGCAGCTCTGTGCAA
>JAOWBC010001592.1:16310645-16334951 GCA_028566105.1 Hypoplectrus providencianus
AAGCTAACTACTTGGGATTTCCAGATACAAAAGCATTTATTTTGACATCTTCATTGCTGCACTACACTGTAACATCTCTGCTTCTTAATTCGTTCTTACGTGTTAATGTAGAAAAGGACAGAGGGCAAACTGTACCCAGCATGCAGTTTGGCTACTTAACAGTGAACAGGGGTCCTACTCAATTCACTACAGTACATAATGTGGACTTAACGCACTACTTGCATGTCTCAAGAGTTTGTGCTCATCCCTGCACTTCCTTAGGTTCTCAGCAATACAGCCACTCAGTGTGCGGTCGATCGGATGAACGATTGCTGAGAAAATCAAAGCGCTGACAGAAACACAGAGACTCCTTCCTTATTAGATAGCTTATAAAGGAAAGACATTTTCTCTTTCTCTTAAACCCTTTATACTATACATTGTTGTCATTTTTATGACTACTTGTATTTACTCAAATGTAGCTGACTTGTCAACCTGAATGGGAAATTTACAGCATATTTTTATTCATGGTTATAATCTCCTCTCTTACATTTTGTTTACAGTGACACTGTCATCATTCCACCTGCAATTACCATAAAGCAATCCCTGTCAGCCATTACCCCCATAAAACTCATTTTATGTATTCATCTTTCACTGCAGGGACACTTACAGCGACCGCAGCGGCAGCAGCTCCCCTGAGGTGGACATCTGCGAGCTAAAGTTCCCTTCTTTGTCCCGTGACTAGAGCACACATCGCTGCTTGTGTTTGTGTCACTCCAGCAGAAATTGCACGGCCCAGAAAAAGTCTGGGCTTCTCTTAAGCGATGCCAAAAAACTGTTTAGACAGTCTGATGGGTACGAAACTGTATGTTGTTACGGTTATAATTTATACACAAAATATATTGTGTCTTTATGTCTTTACTGGTTGTGTGAAGGTAAAGGGATGTCTTGCAGTTTACTATGTGGGGCTTCAGAGTGGCTGTGATATGCAGGGATAAAAATGTTACGGGCAGCTTGAAAGAAAACATTATTTTAAGGTACCTTTACAGAAAACTTTTATGATGAAAAACACATTGGAGGAAACATGAATAATGACTGTTCAGCCTGTGAACATATAATATTTAAAGTTTTAACAGACTGATGGATGAGTTGAGTCAGAGTCCGGGGCTGTGTGAGAAGGTTTCTTGTTGGAAAAGCAAGAAAAAACAATGTAACATTTTAAAACCCCTCAGTAACATTATGACGTCCTTATCGTTGTTTGTGACTTGTGTTGCCAATTTTGGCCTTTATATCACAAAAAGTGAGGTAACTAATACCTGTACTTCTCTGAAATGTTTCATTTGTATTACCGTTTTATGTTTTATCTGTTACTGTATTTCTCTTTTTAGGTTTTATACCAACTTGCGTATCATTCAGGGTAACGACAGAACAGTGAGTAAGCTACATGCCATTCTGCTTTCAGACAATCTTGCACTGTCTTGATTTGGGAGTAATTGCATAACACTGAGTAAGACATGAACTGGACCACACGGGTTGTGCTTTGGTCACTCTGGGATATATTTATTTGATTTCTGTTGTTGTACTTAGGTACTTAACTGTTGCAGCATAAGTTACTATCACGAGAACAACAGGTCTTAATTTCTTCACCAAAGTTGTAATTTTGCACTTTCGGGTGTTTTGACTTTTAAGTTTTTAGTCTTTAAACCTGAGCTCACCTGCTTTAAGTGCATCACTTTTATGTTTGACACCTTTTGCCTGCTGACATAGACAAAACCAGGTTTCAGCTCAATTGATTTTCATTGTCATTTCTGACCCAGAACGTCCCAGTGGGATTTATATTGATGTGCATTTCTGACAATCTGAAAAATGTAAAGTCACCTTTGAGTCAAAGAGTTTAACTGAAAAAGAAATCTTGACAAATCAAAACTGATGTTTTAAAACTGAAATAAAAAAGCTGAGAGATCTAATTTCAATCAGAAGCATCCAGCTGTAGATGACGAGCATCAATCTTCAGTTACACTTTCACTTTGAGTCTCGTCAAATGAGGTGAACCTTGATCGTTAAAATCTTGCTGCCAATGCCTTCAGTGTGATGAGCATGCAGCATTTAAAGAATCATGTATTTTTCTATTTATGGAGTCCAGATGCATGTGTGGTGCTGTGAGCTCATTCTGAATAAATGTATTTTTATTCCTCTTAACAATCTTGCCTTTATTTTTGTGTAGCTGAGAATGAGTAAGTCGTGCTTTTTGAAGTCTTGTAATCAAAACTGTTATATGACAAGCTTTGTCTGCACTTTTTTCCCAGTGTTCTTTAGCATTAGGAACACTTGAAACCCCTGGTGTATTTATAGTGTATACAAAACTAAAATGAAGTGCTTTAGCAGCCCCTAGAGGCTATCCTGTTAATTACAGCCCAAAATGTCTTTAAAAAGAAAGCAGCTGATGTTTGAACAAACCTTTAAAGAAGATCAGAATTCACTTACTACAACTAAGCTAAATGATGATGTTTTAAAACTAATTACATTTTGGCCTGAAATGTATTTTTTATTTTGTTCCCTAATGTTTGTACCTGGACCATATTTTTGCTCTTTAATGAATGGCACCTTTTTTTTTCTTGAATAGCCACAATTGCTAAATTAAAGTAAGCATATTGGCTTACCTAAAAATAGCATTAAACAGCCAACTTAACTATTGTAAAAACACAAGCTACATATCCTGAGCCTTCCATAGCGTTTCCCCAGGGAAAATAAAGCTGTATTGTTATCAACTTCCCTTTTTCGGTGGCATGTTCACTCTACAGACAAGACCATAAAGTGATAAGAATCACTTCTGGTGAGTTGGTGGCAAACACTCCACCTCACTGTCTATGATTGTTAAGGATGACATGTAGTCATGTGCTGTTGGCAGCAAGAAACACAGAGGGAAACACAGTTTGCCTTCATGTGGTATTAAATATAGCTGAACTTCCTTATAAAAACCCCTTTCCTCCCACGCCGGGCCGTCCCATTTCACAACAGCCCTCCCCATGTCCTTGTGCAGCCCCGCCTTTTGTCAAGTATCAACAGGCAAACTTTAGTAGTCCACACCCCTGCACAGCATGCACATGCTTACAGCAGCGTTTTAGATCAGCAACTCTGATCAGAGCTGCAGCCGCACTGGGATCTACTTTGTGGGACTGATTTGTCCCCATACCTGCTTTTTGAAGAGATTTGGGCGCACCACCATGGGAATGCCACTGGGAGACTTGATGCCGCAGCCTCAGCTACGTAGACGTTTGGGATGACTGTCAACACAGACTGCTCTTCTGAATGTAAGATCTATAAGGAGTGGCTGCTGTGGTTGTTTCTCAACAGTTGGAGCGTGAAAGATAGGGAAACCTAGTGGTAGGAAGCTGATCTCTCACAGGTTTCTTTTCTTCTTTTATCTCTTTCTCCAACTCCCATGGAACCATCCAGGCTTTTCTATACATTCAACCATTCCTAACTTTTTTATTTCCTGTAGAGTATAAACTATTTCTTTCTCTTACCCACAACTCTGTATCCCTACAAACTGTTTTCACTGTCTTCTACCACCAGCGACAATGGACCTGACTTTGTGGCAGTACCAGTTCAGGATCATCATGCTGGGGGACTCTACAGTGGGCAAATCCTCCTTGCTGAAGCGCTACACTGAAGACATGTTCCTGGAGTCCATCAACCAGACAGTGGGCGTAGACTTCTATGTCCACTTCCTGGAAGTGGAGCCGGGGGTCCGTGTCAAACTGCAGTTCTGGGACACGGCTGGACAGGAGAGGTTCAGGTGAGGATGCAACAGGCCTCTTTGAATAAGACAGTACTTGAGTATTTTTTTTTTTAAATGAGTCATGTGCATGCAAATATACTATCCAAATAAACTACCACTGGTTGTTCCATTCATACCGGAGCTGTTCATTGGTGTTTGCTTTCAGCTCTGACTGTGTGTCCATACTGTCACCCGCACACACTCAGTGAGCAGTGTGTTCAGAGAGACTGTTTTTTTTTGTAAAGTATGAAATGCAAATCTTTGAGAAAGCATTATTCTTCATGCTCAGCATATTTAATTTAAAAAACGAGCAGTTACACATTCATTCTCTAAATTCATTATTTCTTTTCTCCAGTTGAATGAACCGTAGCAAATTGCAAACTGTGCTTGTTTGTGTTTACCTCCGCACTGTGTGGTATCTGTAGCCGGCTAATCCCACGAGTCAGCTAAAACTCAAGCCAAATCAGGTTTTGTTTTCATGAAGAAAGTATTCTAATGAAGTTCCTACCAACTGGCCTCTCCTGTGGTTAAAACATGCAGTGACTCATGAGGGAACAACGTGGCTCCTGACAGCTTCATGATTAAAGTTAGAGAAGCAGATTGGTTATCAAGTCCTTCCAAAGAAGCAGACTCTTTGTCAATCTACTTATCTTAAAAAAAAAAAAAAAAAAAGCTCAACACAAACAGAGCAGGGAATCAGCTGATTATTTGCTCACTGGAACAGGAAATAAGTTGGTAGCTAGGTCTGAACTCTGCACAACCCGGTGACGGCTTTGTGAGGTTTTCATGTGTTGAAATTCAAACCTCCTCCTCCTTCCTTTATGTTTTCCTCCCATGTCTTTCTTCAGGTCAGTGACCCGTTCTTATTACCGCAACTCAGTGGGAGGCCTGCTGGTGTTTGACATGACCAACCGAGCCTCCTTTGACCATATTAAAGAGTGGCATGCTGAAGTGCGCGAGCGAGTGCAGCCGCAGAAGGTTCTGTTCGTCCTGGTGGGCCAAAAGAGCGACCGGGATGCTCTGGGGGAGAGGGTGGTGAGTCGGGAGGAGGCAGAGAAGCTGGCAGGGCAGCTGGGGATGCCTTACGTGGAGGCCTCCGCCAAGACGGGTCAGAACGTGAGGGAGGCCTTTGAGCTGCTGACTCGCCGGATCTACCAGGGTCTGCTGAGTGGAGAAGTAGAGCTCCAAGAGGGCTGGGATGGAGTTAAGTGTGCTGCACCACAGGCACTGCAGTTACAGAGAGCCAACCTGGCACAGCCCAGCACAGCCTCCAACAACAAGAAGTGTTGTGCTTAAACTGTGGACTGGTGGTGGTCACCTGTATGCACTCATGTTGCCGTGGAAGCTAGATTTATGGTGAAAGTGTACTGTAATAATGTGGAGATCATGAACTCCCTTATGTCTAATGCATTTTTGCACCTTTGTTGTGGAGATACAATTGCAACCACTGATCAGAGAAACTACTGACATTCCTGAAATAGGTTAAGCTCTAACTCTATAAATAAGGGTTTGGTACAGACTGAAATACCTATGAGACCTAAAAACAACTGGATGGACTTCATGGCATTTTGCACAGACACTCCTGTTTCCTCAAGGATCCTGCTGACTTTGGCTGTTTGTTTTTTTTCTACTAAAATATCTTGATTACAGTGGATGAATTGCTGCAAATAATTTCTACTGATGTTCAAGGTCGCTTAAAGTGGGGAGAGGCAGTTTATTTAAATAAGCCAAAACACAAACAACAAAACCAACCAGGGTTTGAAAATATGACCCTTCTTGTGCTTGTCATCTATAATGTGATTGTGATCCTGGTATCGTTTACAGCAGAGATTCAATGACAATTAACATCCTGTTTGCAACTTGCGGCCTGTAAAATCCTTTGAGATGACAATTTGAGTCTCAAGCAGAAGGCTTGACGTTTAGTAGTAACATTTTTCACTTAGCAGCTTTTTCTGCTGGGCTTTTGCCATGCATCTGCATTGTTAGAACAGCCTAGAGGTATGCCCTCTCCCTAGGATAACCTGTGGCTCCCATGACAGACTAGATTTTTGAAGCCTGAAATGGAACCAAGATGTGCAGAAGTCTCCTTGTCTCTCAGACCACTTAATATGCCGAAAGGTCAGGAATTTCTTTGTCTAATGACACCCCAAAAACGTTCAAAGTCAAACTTCAACTTTTAATCTAGTGCCATCATCTGGTCAAAATGTCACCTGGCGTTAAAATCTGATTTAGGAAAATGAATATCCCCATATTACCTGTTCAACATCAGAATTTATTTTTTAGCTCAAGATGTGCCTCAGTCATAAAGCTCATAGTGCTGCTGTAACTGCTTTCTGTTGTATAATTGCAAAATCTATAGCTCTCCATTTATGGGGCTTTTAAAAGTCTCCTTTCTGTGAGATGCTGGGCTCGCAGCTGATTGGTCTAACAGGGACTGATGAGGTCAGTGCTTACATCAGTTCAGAGGGCAGTGTGGTTGTAATTATGACTTATTGAGACAAAGCCATTTGTGCAAAATAAGACCGTGTCACTATTGCATTCAGTCCTCAAAGATTGGATACAGTCACTTTTCTTCTCTTATAGATGTGTCTGGATGTCTTGAACAACTGTGCAGTGGATGGAGTCTGTTAACCTTGGACTCTGGTTGTGTTCTTTGATTACTATTTTTTCTTTTTCTTTTTGCTTGTGAAATATTTGGCTCTTTTTTGGAGCCAAAAACAGAGCTGTACTTCTCATTTCCCTGCTCATCTCCACACTGAGGTCATTACTTGTAACAAGGGGTTGCAAATAGCATTGGATTATTTTTAAGAGGGTCGCAGATCAAAAGGTCATGAACAGTTATACAAGTACATTCTTTTTCCTCAGAATTCATTTCTGCACACAACTCTCTGAAGCTTCTTCCTGTGGCTTGTTCTGTTGATGATTGGCAGCGGTCAAGGATTTTTTTTAGGTGCCCTGGGAGAGATTAGAAACGCCCCATATGCCTCCATGAGAATTGAAGCTTTTTGGCCTGAGTAGTTGTCTGGAAGAGGCTTTGTTGCTTCGATAATTGCACAGCATGCTGAAAGTGAGCGATTGTTTTCAGGTATTGTTGTTGAAATTAATTAAATGAAACAACTCTGGGGTGCCTTTGTTCTTTTGAAATGTTGTGAGTGGGTTGCATAGCAATTACTGTCCATCTGGCTGATGAACGGCCTCTGTCTGCAAGCAAAAGGCAGACAATTTATTTTGCTACTAGAAGACACAGAGATTTAAGATGATCATACACATTTTAGTGTTGTCTGTGTACGAGTATGTGCCCATGGTTCTCTGCAAATATACAGCGAAAGATCTGAGTTTATATCATAGACGAGCTATAATAAGCAACCTTCTGAACTTTTAAAATCCAAAATGTCACTTTGATAATAGATCAGTCTTTTATTTTTCAATCTGACATTATGAAGTGTAACATCAACATCTGAGCACCATTTATTCTGTCATTATTTTGATGCAAATTGCTTAACTAAACCAAAGTAAAAATGAAATGTACAAACATGGTTGACATAAAGGTTGTTTTTTTTTATAATAAAGTCTACTACAACCAGTAATAAACTAGAGCACATAGATGTACCGCTTTTTCTGTAGCCAACATATGCTAAAGAATTTTGTATTATCAATCCTATTTATTATCCAATTTAGTAAAAAAACATTGCATGAGTGGACTGAGTAAACAAACAAGCTATCATAGACTACATACTCAATTGATATGAATGTAATTGGCAAGATAACACCAAAGAAAACTGTTACAATCACATCCAAATGTTCTTATACTTAGGAGAAAAACCAGAGATACAGCAGTGGTCAACATCCAAAAAAGTATTCCAGTAAACGTTTATTGACAAAAACGCAATGAGAAGAGTTCTGCCAGGCTTAGCTTAATGGCAACAAAACAGAATGGAGACAAGAATTACATTATTGTGTGATGGTGCTGGCATAACACTCAAGTTAGGGAGACACAATGAAATCCCATCTAATGTCTAATAGAAAACAAAAAACACTTTTTTTCTTTATAGCCCAAAAAAAACATCTTAAAAGGAATATAACAAACTCAAAGAAAAGACAATACACAGAGTGGGGACAACATATTAGTGTACAGTCTTGCTACTTTTTGGTTGTCTTGCGGATCAGCGCCATTCTCTGAAAAATAAATAAAAAATGAAAATAGTTAGGCCTAGTGCATGTGTTCAGTACAATACAAAAATAACACTGATAAATAGTTATTATAAATCAGTTGTCATTGTTCTTTACATATGCAATTTCAAGGATTATTGAAATTTGGCAAAATTAAAAAAAAAACCCTTTGGTCACTCACCTGTTTGTGGGCCTCTGTGGTGCAGGCCTTCTTGAACGGTCGGATCTCATCTGAGCCGTAACCAGGAATCCACATGTTCCACTGGCGCTCTGAGAAAAGAAATGCACAATGTCAGCAGGACAAAGGCTGTTTGAAGTAAATGTGCTATCAAGGGCATTATTTCCTTGCCATCAGCATCAGGCCACACTCCCTTTAAGTGATTAACAACTAATGTGGTGTCCATTGGAAATGTGCATGACATATTTGCATCCACTCACAATGTAATGCAGTGCCCGCCATTTACTTACAATCAGGTATTTCCAGTAAAAAGGCATTCATTATGAAAGTCCCAACATTGATGCTTACAATGTGTGTGTCTAGTACAATTTACCATCTCTGGTCTCACTCTTTATCTGTTCCTTTATGTACTGTAGCAACAGACTGAGCAGCATGCTGTTCGACTGTAACAGTTAAATGGTGTCACCTGGCAATACAATACAATGTGGATTTAATGTCCTACTAATACATTTGTCATGTATATCTCTCTTGACAGCAATACAGGGGTGAAGTTCATCAGATGATGGGTTGTTGAGAAAATTAAAGGATAAACTGTTTTAGTGAGATGTTGCTGGGGCTAAAAAAAGGCAATAATTTTAGCTTTTCTGTACCTTGACTATTTCTTATACTGTGACATTATATGGGTACTTTAAACTAAGGACATTAAAATAAAGATGAGAATTTACTTGCCAGTGATTTGTGTTGCCATGTTACCCTAAAAATGTCTACAGATTTCTCAGGAAGCTCTTCTGACTGATTGTTGGCAGTTGCTCAAGAAAGGTAAGCAAAAATAACTTTCACTCAAGGGCATAACAATTTTAAAGACTTTGTTTTTATTTTCTCCACAGCATATGGGTGCACAAAGGTGTCACTTAGAGTAGCCTAGATCCTGTAACATGCGAAAGCCCTCATTTTTTGTGAGCCTTAGAGACACACTAAACCCACCCTTGTAAAAAATATTAAGCAATATAACACTGCACAAAGCCACCAACAACTTACCAAGATGTAATTGAACATCCTTCACCTCCAAGGTGTTGGACTTGCGATGACGGGCCAGCTGACAGGCCGCTGTCACTACGCTCTCTATAAAGTCATCTGCAATTTGTAGCAGCATCTGAGAAAAGACGGGCATTTGAGAACCATCAATCATGCTCAGTAAAGGAAAGCAACATTCAACAGCAGCTCACATCATTTTTCATATAGCCAGGCTTTTGATTAAATAGGATTTCCAAATGATGGATACGGCAGTAGGTAGCGAAAGAGCGAAAGGATGCAAGTGGCATTCATTTTACACAAAAAATATTCCACTGCGGCCTGCGTTTACACATTGAGGAGTACAGAGTTTAATTTGAAACTGCATGTAAAACCACTGACACACCTCCTCAACATCCTCATCCAGCTGCTCATTGGGATCGATCTCTCTCACCAGGTCCTGCAGCTTCTTCTTACTGAGCACCTGAGAGAAAGAACATGAATCCATTACCTCAGTAACACAAGAGGTTCAGGTTAAACAGATGTTATGTGTTGTCTAGAGTAGTCCAGTCGTGCTTATGAATGCAAAAATAACAGCCAGACACCAATTAAGCTTCATTTACATGAAAAGTAAAAAAAACAATTTGATTGATTATGGGGCTGAATCATTTGATAAAATCTTAACCTATTTTCAGTACTGAAGGCTTTTGTTGTTAGACATGTCATGAATGTGGTTTAGGACTGCCATGTCTGTATGGAAAGTACCTCACCACAACCACAGGGTCAAATTTAAACTTGTAAATGGATGGTATAACAACAAGGTGAAATAAAAAAACTGTTAACACAAAAACAAGGAGTCACAAAATTTTAACACAGATCTTCCTATTGATTTGATAACTGTTACAGAAAGCTAATTTCAAACAATTTGGAAACATGTCTGAGTGACACTACGATTAATAAAGTCATACACATAAAAATTAAAGTTTCATGCCAAAATAATACAGTTCCAGAAAAAAGGCCAACAACAAAAAATCTGTAAATGCATGTTCAGCGGGGGAATTAGGAGCCTATGGTTTATTTTTTACAGCAGGACAGCCCTGGTTTGATGTCAAGAAGCATTGGTTCTTCTTTACAAAATTAATACTGAAAATTGCTAAAGAATGTAGTAAGAAAAGTATTTACCTCTTATAAAACTGCTCAAGTTGGGCTTTAATTAAGTTTAAGCAATATATATAAAAATGCAAATTAGGTATATGTAGCTTTTCGATGGTGGCAAGTCCTTTTAAACAGAAATTTGCAGCTCATATTTAAATGTGAAATGCTACCACTTTTAATCTTATTATTAGATCTGTGTATGTATGCAGTTATCCAGAGACCAGAAACGTCTTTAGTTTTTTTTTTATTATAAACTGGACTGACCTGGGATCCCTCTGGACTACTTCTGCCTGCAGGGCCAGGTGTCCCAACCTTCACTGCTGCTGCGGTGCTGTTGGCCATGTTGTTGGCAAATGAACTAGTGGGGGGACTCTGGAGATTCACACGATGCAATGCTGTTTGTCTCCGCTGGTTTGTGTCACTGTCCACAGAGTGACACTCCGAGGTGGGCACAGATGTGAAGATATTATCTTTTTACAGGAACCACCTCCGTAAATCTGGGGGAAATAGTCAGGAAATACAATAGTTACTATCAGGGGAGAAATATGGTAATAAAACTACTAAAATATGCTTTCAGAATCTTAACGCAAAACGATTACTGCCTGGATTTGCCATTCCAGTTTAAATGTGTATTCACTGCTCGACTTATTTTTTACCGTTTTATCATAATTTGTTGTGGTGTTCACATTTCGCTTTTATCCTTTTTATTGAATTCAGCGATAAAATTTAAACGTATGTGTAAAGCTCTTGCCAACACTGAAGGATGCAGAGTATAAATAGTTCACTGCCATTAACATTAGCTACAATAAGCACAAGCATAACTTAGCCACGAAAAAAATGTTAGAAAATATATCGAAATATTAACCGTTCGCAAAAAACACAACATTCCTCAAATTAACTAACACAAGGGTAACTACAGAGCAGCGTAGTCGCCTAAACAAATTAAGCAAACAAGTAAATTACCGCCGCTAACACAACGTTATGTGCTAAAAACAATAGCTTTGAATTTAGCCAAACAGGCTAACGATAGCAGCTAACTTAGCGCGGCGGCTTTTTGTGAGCTACATCATACAATTGCGCGTTAAATTAACAACTTACCCAGCAAAACAATCACTATCTATCCATTTTCGGCGTCGCTGTGGCGACAACGATGAGTTTGATGGAGAAAGAGTGCTTCAATTTGCCTCAACACGGCTTGAAAGATGAGCGAGGTTTTCTGTCACTACTTCCGCTTTGTTTAAGTCTATTTCCTGTGGCGAAACAACGCCTCTGTTCTTCCACCTGCTGGAAATTAGTGGAACTACACTAGGCTTTTAAAACTATGACGGGAACATGCGAGGAGTCCAATATACAGACGTGTTCAACAAATACTGAAAGAGAGATGAAAAAACGATACAATAACAATACATGTTCATAAGGCCGAATCACGTTAAATAAGTAATTGCGTTTTTCTGTTAATACGTGTAAACACAATAGTAACACTAAAGCGAGAATAGAATTCAAAACACATAACCAAAAAAAAAAAAAAATCTGCATCTTCGACTCAAAAGTGAAAACAATATTATTTTATGGATTTATATGAACCTTAGCGAACCACCGAATCAATAACAAATGAACAGCTCTGGAAAATTACTAACCACAAAGAAAATGAACCACAAATCAGATGCTACTCATGATCGGACACACCTTGAGAAAAGCACTTTCCAACATGACTGGGCAGGCCTTTTCCGGTGGGGAAAATACATAAAGAACATGCTCAGTAAGACATCTGGCAGCAGGTTATTATTGTATCCATTATGATTTTGGTAAGATTTCTCCAAAATAAGGCATACAAATTAGCAGACAGACACGTTTTAGACACAAGAGGGTTTTACACCTGGATATTTCACGCACTGTTAAAATTGTGTTTGCTCTCTTTTCAGATTTTTATATATTTATATTTGATATATTCTTCTTTCAACAAAGTAATCATTATGGAAGCTACAAGACACAAAGGCCTACATCTGGCCGAAAGTGAAAAACGCTTTCGAGGGTTTGTGAGAAAGAAAAATGACTTTGTAAGCATATAAAATCTGCGTGCATCAGACCCTCTCTTAGCCTTTGACGGACTGAGTCTTTCGATTCTTCCTCCTGTTCAGCTCTGTGAAAAGGTCAACACAAATGAAGCATAAAATGTTTGCTTTTGTGGCATTACATATCAACGGTGAAAGCGCCATAACGCGCCAGGACCTGTTTGGATGCTTTTAAACTGAAGTCAGGAAAAAAGTTGGCCTGATCATGCAACTAAGACTGTAAACCTGATAGGCTCCAATAACCTCGGAGACAAATGACGTAGTGGGAGTGAATTAAATTATCGCATATAAACAATATTTCAGACATAAATTCTTCTTATACATGTAATAATGCTCCATTGGCTATTTGTTTCCAGCAGTATAATGATTTGAATTATATTGGTCAATTTGGGCTTTTCACTACTCTCAGTCTACTTCCTGAAATCACAAGCCACACCTCCAGCCCCATATAAATAAATACTAAGCAAACTTTCTTTTCAGACACTTCACAAGAGTGTGCAAAGTTATTTCTGACCTTGAAAACAATTTTTGTCACCATCATGAAAATCTTTCTAGCTGCTGCATTGGCCGCCCTGATTCATGGCAGTTATGGTAAATATGTTTTATTATTATCTTTTTATATCATCTCCCTTTAACATTCAGTTTTATTGCTTCTCCATAATGAGCTATTGGTTTAATCTTAAGAGTGTGGTCCTGGTATTTCTTTCCCAAATGTATTCATACAGTTGCTGTTGGTTTCTGAGTGTTTTTTGGTGTGTGTGTGTCACTGTTTGCCTGCTCGCCTGTCTGTTTCTGAGTGCGTATGTCCTCTAGAGAAAACACTTTATTTTCTCTTCTGTCACAGTGATGGGTTTCCCCTGGCGGTTACAAGCCTCATACTCAAACATGAAAATGTTCGGGGAATTACCAAGGGACTGACAAGAAAAAAAATAAACAATCAAATATATACTGTTTAGCTAGAGATACCTGTTTACACAAATTTTAAACAAATGTGCAATTATTCTGTCCTGATAACCTCTGTTTTCACTAGTTTAGTACAGTGTGACAACCTGTTGCTGGTCATGTGGTTACGGTGACTTTGAGAGTGTGTTTTCCTGCAGGAGCCTGAAACAAATGTCAGGAAAAGGGAGAGGTTGTTTTTGAAAGTGTTGTCAGACACAACAACAGCTTAGATTCCAAGTGAGTCACGCTGCCTATTCATGTCGTGACCAGTAACCTGCATGTATAATCTCTGCCCACAGCCACATTGAACATCAAGGGGCCGAATGATACCACTCTGCTAGATGTTGGTACCACCCTGGAGTGTTGGTACTCAGACTCCGATCTCAATATCAGCCAGGTCCATTTTGAGCAGTACACAACGGTGAGCTCAGTGTACTATATTTTAAGTTCAGAACCTTCCTCTTATTATTATATGGGTTTGCTTATAATACTGCAGTGTTGGGAGGAAATGCAAAAGAGCCCAAGTTCTTTTTTTTAATTAAAATTATTTTAATACCTTTTGTAGAAGTGGAAAAATATGGTAAACGTATTACATAGTTGTTGAGTGCTCACTGAAAACAACATAATATTTATGGCTGTCCCTATGAAGGCGGCATACTGCTCTATGTAAATATCACTTTGTGTATTTCAACACAGTCGACTGTTGTTCACATGTAAGACACGTAAAATGTAATCCATCAGAATGACTCTCACATTGATGTATACTTTGGGGCTGAATCTGATATTGATTGATAAGTAAATACAAGAAAATGTAGTAAAAGTTAAAGGAAAGTCTCTCCTATCTCTTCCTTCCTTCATCCTGTGCAGCATTGGTGGCAAGTTAAGCCCACCTCCCACGGGTGTTCGATAAATCGAGTCCATTATGTGTTGATTGAAGAACACCTCTTCTTGGTCATCAAGGGTCACCTTTTAGCCATCCACTACCGCTGTGTGTCCGATGCCGAGAATGTGGCGATGGCAGACAAATACTCCGAGACGGTGACCCTAAAACTGCATTGTGAGTGCCTAGCAGCTGTCTGCTCAAAGTCTGTGGAACCATGCCTGGTGACACCATGTATTTCCCTTCTCCTAAATAAAGAAACCATAATTTTTTTTCAAGTTGTCTGAGTCCTGCAGAGGTCAAACAGATTTCTGCAAGGCTGTGAAAATATGCTGGGCAAAAATGTGACTTGTAAATAAGACAAGCGGCATCTGAGTTTCATTTTCTCATCAGGAAATACGTAGCTGAGAAGACCAACAAATAAGGAAGCACAAAACCCACCAGACAGTACATTGGTAAACAGTGTAGGTGAGAAGACAGAACAGAGAGACTCTGAAACTCTGCAATTTCCGTCATATTTCCAAGCAGCAGGAAGTAAAGACGATTTTCAGACACCGTGGACACAGCTTTCTTCACAGTGAGCGATAGAAAAACACATTAATAGTTAATAAGACAAGACATATCTATGCAATGCAGCTGCAGACGGTGTACAACACAACAGGTGCAGAAAAGTACAAATCCAGTGCAAACTCGGTGTGCAATGATAGGTCGACTACACACTTTTCTCTCTCTCTCTCTCTCTCTCTCTCTCTCTCTCTCTCTCTGCACTACAAGCAAACAAGGAGACATTCCCCCAGTGAGGCTCAAGTCTGAAGCTATCAGTGTAGGATACACAGATGCATGAAACGACATCTGTGGCATAGCTGCTAGTCAGATTATCAGTGTCCTCTATCTTCTCAGTGGCCATCAAATCGACCGTAATGCTGTTTGATAGGCTCCTCAGCCTCATGGGGGGAATCAATATGAGGCAAAGATTAGAATGGACTAAAGGACTGAAGGAGACAGAGGGGGAGAGAAGCCAGGAGCTGGATGGACGTGGGCCATCTATTGAGATGGAGGAGAAAATGAGCCATTATTCACAACACTGCCCCTCTAAAGACTTCGATAAGATGAAGCCTATTATCATTATTATTGATTGCTTGGTACAGTCTGTACCGCTGGGAGGCATTCATACTTGAGACCGTATACTTAAAGATGTGAGCGTTTAGCAGCTGTTGCCACCGTAGACGTGTTCAGTTATTGCCCAAACTTTTGAGGAACTTGTATACATCTTGCTTCATTAATGCCCGATCATTCTCCCTCCTTTTAGATCTGGAAAATATGTCGCTGTCCAGGGAAAGTAACAACAGCTACCTGAGCGTCCCACAGGAGCTGAAGGTGCAAGCAGGGGAGGACTTGGTGGTGCATTGCTCTGCCAACTCATCAGTGGCGCCAAACTACTACTGGACAAAAGACGTGAGAAAGCCTCAGGATTGTGCAGTGTCCTCATTATGCTTCTGGAAACCCGTCGTTCTCTCTGGCTCCCTCTCTCCACTCGCGATGTGACCTCTTTATTTCTTCCCTGTCGTGTTCCAGCCTCTCTAGGTCCCTCTTTCTCTCTTGGCTTTGCTCAAAGCATTCTTTTAATTTTCCTCTCCTCCTCCAACACAGTTTCTCTCCCCGAGTTTCTCGAGCCACTTGTTTCCACTCTGCTGTCGTCTTTCCATCCCCTCCTCTGAAGAAGTGCTCTGTATTTAAGTGACCGGTTGGCTTAGGCCCACCGCTCGCTGGGGATTGCAGCCTGCCCACTTACAGAGGATTAATAGTTTAATGAGGTCTAGACAAGAACCAGTCAACCTGAAAACAATTATGTGGATAGATTTCTAATGATTTTTTTAGTGTTTGGTTAACCAGTATTGAATTATTCAACTGGGCTCTTCGCTGAGCTAAGAAACTGTCGCCCGAGGGAAATTAAGACGTCTCTGTGTAAAATGGCATAGTGACAATAGGCATGTAGAACAGGAAGAAGTTGATGAGCTGGGAGATACACTGTGCCCTTGTGGCGAGAAAGTGGTATTACACTTTGAAAGTGTCATGGAAATCAAATCAACGCCACCAGCAAGTCACAGGTGTAATGAAGCTGTGCAGGCAGATATCTTGGGAAAAGGCAGACGTAATTGCCAAGTTCCCTCTTTTGTTATTCTTTTTGATAAGTCGGCTCAGGGTTAATATGCTTGTTAAAGGGTCACTGTTAATCCGGGTTTTTAATGGGCTTACAAGTCCAAATCCAATTCTATGGACATTTTATACTGCTAATACTGTTTGTCCTCAGCATGATCACATGTCATGCTTTTTTCTTGTTTTTGTCATTATTTGATCATTATTCAGTACTTGATGAATAAGTATGATCAGTATGGCTGAGTGGCTGATCATTAAGCACACCAGCACTCGTGATTTACCTGTCGATCTATTCGTGCTCCATTTACATAAGTCACAAAACCTTTAGAAGAGAGGCATGACACAAGGAAATGACGAGATGATTGGTGGATGTGTCTCTGTGTGAGTAACCCTACTGTACAGAGGACAGGAATGGATGTGGGGCAGAAAGTGGCATCAAAATGACCTGCTTTGACAGACAGCCGCCGTGGGCACATTGGCCCCTGGTAATGACGGCAGGACAGAGGCAGAAACGGGCCACTGCTTCGGGAGCCAGTGGATTTGCATACAAAATGCTGCTTTGGCCAGACCTGGCCTTTATGGGAAATCCTCTTAATTCAGATCCATTCAAATTGAAATGGACTTTCTTGGCAGGAGCTGCAGCTCCCAGGAGCCAAATCATTTGCATGGTGTAATGTCTTTTTTTTTTCTCCTCCACCTCCTCCTCCACGTTCGTTTGTTTTCCAATCCTTGTGTTTGGCCTATTATTTGTTTCCTCCCATGTCGGGCTCTATCTCATAATAGTGCTGCTATTTTTGTGTCAACAATTCATCCGGCTCCCTCGCCATCTCATTATGTGTTGTGTTAACAGTCTGTTGTTGCGGCGTCGTTCTTTGCGGATGATGGTGTTATCTGGGTTATTGACTTGTGTCGATGTGTGTTCATTCAGTGGGATTACTGCTCAGGTAAATACACTTCATTTGGGACTTTGGGGACCGTTCTCTGAGGGCCATACACCAGCTGATACTTCTGTCTTCCTGTTTGCCCCGCTGCCACTGCCGGTCCCTCTGTCTCTCTCTTTCTTGTTCTATTTCATGCTCTCTCTCACCTCTTTCACTCAAACCAGCCAAAATAACACTTCCCATCCCCTTGTCTTCCCCTTTTTGACACTCATGTCTAAAAGTCTCTATTCCTCTCTCTCTGTCTTGGTTTTTTTTTTTTTTTTTTTTTTTTTTTGCCAAACCAACATCGCCTTTTGTCCACCTTTCATATCCCAGCTCAGCATAGTTTGACTCTCTAAGGGCTACTAACAATCGTGCCAATATTTCTTTCTACTTTTTACTCTCTTTTTGTTTAACTCTCCTATGCTCTTTTGAATGTCTCAATCTTTCCATCTCAGTATGATGACTTGGCCCCGCCTTCCTCTACACTCAGTCTGAGGAAAATAACAGCAGCTGATGGAGGAAAGTACACTTGCAAGGCACAACATCCCCTTGAGATCTATCTCTTCAAACAACGCAGCTTCCTCCTCACCGTGCTTGGTAGGAAAAGAAACTGTCCCGTTGTCCTTTATGCGGCTCAAATGTAGAAAGGTTGCTCCTCTTATTTCTCTATTGTCATTAAAGGGTTAATTTTTTCTGTACGTGTTTAGAGATTCCACTGTCAACATCCCTGTTCTCCTTTCTGATAGATCAGCTGTTTGTGTGAAAGCACGTCATCAGGAGCATATACAGAAATCCTCACTGTTAAAGTTTGTAACCTTTAAAGCCCTCGAATTCTAAAGAGGTACAGAGTCTGGTTTGAATTTATCTGCATCAAAAATGGTATTAAAAAAGCAGCAAAAAAGACGATGATTGTGTACTGAGAGAGGTGAAGAGGTGAAAAAAAACACCTCACAGGAAAGGTGTCCAAATGAAATGGCCTTTAAAATGTCAATGAAAATAGGAGAGACGATACCACAGGGCATTAAAACATTTAAAAAAGCATAAATAAATGGCAACTGCACTAACTTTAAATGACAAGAGGATAATTATTAGATATAGAAGAAGCAATGTTTTTTCACTGATTTTTTTTTTTTTTTTCCGTAAAATATCAGGTCAAAGATACCTACACTGAAGGGAATTTAGTCAGGAACACTTGCGAGCCATTAGAAATAATTTTGCAAGCACTTTATTTGTTTGCTGCCATGCTTTTGGTATTTAATGAAAGTTTTTATTATTTTTTCCAAGTGATTTTGTCTTCTGAGATTTGGATGCACCCATGAGACTTTACAACATCACAATTAAGTTTCTGTTTATTCTGTCTCTTTTTGAACAACAAATTCACAAACAACAAGGCAGGCTGAACACAGTACTAACAGCGTTATGTTCGTGAGTATTAAAAATTAAATATCTAAAATAAAACAATGGCAATCAAAGTACATGAGGTGTAAATGAAAACAACATCAATATTATTAATATAACATAAAAAGTAAAGTATGTTCAATCTCTATTAATTGGGGCAATTTTACACACCTTAAAACTAAAATATTGAAATCCCCTTACAAAAATGGCCAAAGTCTTTTTTTTCTTTTTATCAGTTGGACAGCATCATGAAGAGATGAAAAAAAAAAAAAAACAACAGCTTGTCAGAAAATTACCTTGGCCATTATTTTAGGAAGGTGAAGATATGTCATAAAATATTGTTATAAATTGAATACAAAAGTCATTACAAAATGCATGGAAATGTGTAGGGTTTTCAGAAATGTGGATTTTTGTTCATAAGATGCTGACGTCATGAGAATTTATTAATTAGCTGATTTTTTTGTTTCTCCGCTGGTTCGTCCATCTACATGTGATTTGAGTTTGATTTGAAATTACAATGAAGGGTTCAGATGCATACTTAATGTAAAACCAAACAAAATACACTATTCTGCTCATACTGTCCGTCTGAATGTACCTGTAGCCACCTAAGCTCAGTTTTAGTGCACAAGATGACGCCCAATCTGCAATATCGATAAATTACAGGAGGTTTGGTTTTCAGTTCAGATAATTTCTCAGTTGGCAGCATCACAGAAAAACTTCTCACTGCATTTTCATAAAACTTGGCGGCAGAACTGAACCAGTGGGTGGACAAACAGACACATTTTCATGTTTTGCAAACTAGGGCTTTTGTGCTGCATTCATGTGGCGTCAGACTCATCAGAATCATGTAACAGCTCACCTGAGCCATTCTGGAAACCGCCATCAGCATGCTATTAAGCGCCCTGAGGGATAATACAAAACATCTATTTAGCAGCCATGTTGTTACCACATTACTTATAAAAACCTTTATGGTCAGAATCTTTGATTGTACTAAAAAGCGCTACTTTGCTTTAATGCAATGCCTTTTATTTTATTATCTTGTCTTTCGTTTTATGTTATCCTATTGGTTTTGTATGTGTGTGATATTATAATAGAAAATAATCTTGACTGCGACTTTAAAACTCATGAACACAAAAATATGTGTAATTTTCCAGCTCTGCAAACAGGATCATCTGAGGAGCATGTGAATGCACCACTGGAACCAGGTCTCTGCTCTCTGAATGCCATTCTAGTCTGAAGTGTATTTCCTCTGCTTTGCGGCATTAAACACATATTTAATTAATATTCTTAGGACTTTGCCAGGATCCACTCAAAATATTTAAAATCAAGTACTAACATCATCTGAAAGTGATGAAGAGTACATGCTGATACGGGGCCAAAGTCGGCCTTATTCTTTGCTTAAAAGTCTGACTTCCTGTTGGCTTTTGAACGTCTGCAGAGTGACAGCCTTCTTTGTCTGTATGACTGACAAACTGTCTTATTTCTCCTGAAATGTGACAATTGTATTCCAGTGGAGAACTAATTTCATTACACCATTATAGCTAATCCAATTTACGCCACTTCATCTGTCTTCATCATCTTTATCACTGACCTGTGAGATGACTGCACTGTGTTAATGCACTGCAGTTTTTAAACACCATCCTCTCACCCAGTAGGATTCATAAGCCTCGTGATTACAATCAAAGAAATTATGCAACCTCTAAAAATGCAATTAAGCCAATGCATGTTATTTATTATGGGAGTTATCTTATTACTTCTGCAATTGACTCATTGGTCACTGCGCTCCACAATGTCTCCAGTATTTTCTCTGACGGTCATGTAGTAATTAAAAAGGTAATCATTTCTAGATGCTGGAATAATGTTTTCTCATCCTTAAAGAGATGGTGAGCAAATGTTGCATGTCACTGCTATGGCTTTGAAAATGCATGACAATAGAAGTACAAACCTTTAAGAAAATATCCCTGGTGTTAAGAAATCCTCTTAACGTATGGAATTACTGTTTATGAAAACAGGCAAAGCAGGCTGCCTCAAATCCTCACAACCAGAATTCTTCACTGCGTCCACTATTCAAAGAGAGGTTTAGGAACATTCGGTCCACAAAATCCTCAAATGTTTTATACACATTGTAAATGTATGCACATGAAGGGGATAATCAAGCAGTCTTTAAAATTGTAACAGGCAGACGTCTTGCAGATCAATGCTGTTTACGACAGTGTGACCATCTGAACTTCCTGCTGTTCTTCCACAAACAAAGACGAGGTTGCCTTCAGAAGCATGGCCTGAGGGCGGGAAGCTCGTAGTTTTGCTGATTCTACAGTCTGTGTGATGCATGTTTCCCTTCATGTCTGACTGATCTGTCCCACAGAGGACACCCCCTGGTACGAGACCAGTAATGGCCGTCTCGTGCTGATGACCTCTGCGGCGGCTGGCTCTCTCTTGGTGTTCATCCTCTCCGTGAGTGTCTTCCTGTGCCGCAGGGCCAAGCAGGCCAAGACCAGCAAGGGACCCATGTAAGAAACAACTGTTTGATTGTTTGTGTCTGCTTCTCTTTCATAGTAAGCCATCACTTTTCTATTTAGTTGTGAATTGAAGTTTTTTTGAAGTTCATGCCTGTTACCTGTAGTTCTTTTTATCAACCTAGATTATTGTGCTTTGTGTTGTTGGAGATATCTGCCTCAGACATGCTTTGCTTTAATGGAATGGAACAACAATGTCAAGAAAGGCACTGAGCTTTTAGGACTGAAAAACACATTCAAATAATTTCTCAGCAATGCCTCTGCTAGAAAGAAAATAGCTGCTGCGTAATCTGCAGTTATTGTCAAACATAAAGTCCCTCATCACTCGTCATTCATAGCTACATAAGTCCTTTGTGATTTATCTCATTGAATAAGCACGATCAAAAAATATAATCAAAGTTTAAATGGGCAGCTGGTAAAATAAAAGTGTCAATGCACACGGATCGCTGTGGGTAGAAATACATTTGTAGCCTTTTTTTTTTTTCGCAGTTACATTTATAGGAACAATTTAAGGCAAAATTGCTTTATTTCTAACTCCTAAGAAGCTGAATGCATCTGGTATTATATGTTACAGAATCTCGATGGTGGATATCTCCAATCAGTCAGGAACTCACACAAACTAGATCGATAAATAACACGAAGAAAAATGTGTATTTTTGATTTTAAGGTGAAATGTCCCTTGAAATCACATTCAGAATCTTTACTGCACTTTATCCTCACTCACCTTCCTATTTTCCCTAACTCCGTTTCCATCTCTCCTGCTGCAGTTTGGCTTTATATTACGGATATGGTTATTGCTGCAATATTTCATTCTGTCTCATGTGATAGAACCAAGGCCATTTGTTATTGTGTGTGTGTTTTGGCGCATGTGAAGTGTGCACCTCAGTGTATACTTCAAATTGTGAGTGTCTTATGTATTCCAAGTGGTCTTGCAGAAAAACCTCCCCACATGTGCAGAATAGAGCCTGTGTGCTTTTATGCGTTTTAAGAGGCATTATCCACATTGAATATTAAAGTCTATCTCTGCAGGTCTGGCCTACTTGACCCCGTCCTTGATCTCTTTCATGCTGCCTCCTCTCCCATGTGTTTCCACACACTTTCTGCTTGTGGAAAGCCTGGACTAATAGCACCAGCTTCAAGTCTGTGATAGTATGCGAAGTATGAAAAAAAAAAAGGTTTCAGCCACGATAAGAGCAGTAGCAGAAGTCCCATTAAATCCATCGCTGACAGCATGTTAATGTGCGCCATGACCCCATGCGGCACCGCTCATTAACTCTTCTCCATATGGGCAAGAAAATAGCTTTTTCAAAAGGCATAATTTCCATAAGTGCCTGCTTCATACATGATATCTGTGTCTTTGTGGTGGCACACAAGATAAAGTGTAATCCTTGCAAGTGTGACCAGCTATGTGACAGACACAGAGCCAAAGAGAGAAAAATGGACTTTCACACCAACAGCCAGGTGTGCCTCCATCGCTCGCTTCTAGTCTATAATTTCCTCACTTATACTTTTCTAGTGCCTACTGGGAGGTCGATACACTGATAATAATGCTCCTCTGTCTTTCCTTCTCTTTCTTCTCTCCCCAGTGATGACCGGTCTCAGAAAAAGCCCATCTACAAAGCCAGTGTGGAGTCCCTGCCCTCCACCTGCGCAGACAAACAACCTCTGGTGTGACTGCACAGGCAGGTGGAAGGATGAGGAGGGAGGAGGAAGATGAGGAAGATGGAGTGGGTGGCCAGAAAAATGAGTGATGGAATGGAGGGGATACTTAAAGAGGGAGGAGGAGGCACAGGGCTCTGGATGGTCACATTGGGGGAGGAGAGAAGGAGGAAATGAGGGATGAAAAGAGGGATTTTTAGAGATGGAAGGGAAAGGATAGTGGAAAAAAATATGGCCAAATGAATGCTTTTGTGACATAGAAGCTGTTCTGCTTGTGTGTAGGCTGCAGTTATGCATCTTGGATAGAAAGGTGGGCAATTTTCTCTTCATTTATCTGCAGTGCTTGAAAATAGTGAGCTACATTCTTTACAGAATGATGGGAGATTAATTGTGTGGACTGTAAGGAGACCGGTAAAGAGTCCACATACAATTCACTCTTTTCTGTTCCAAACATAATTGCTTAGCTGTGTATTATAAGTGAGCGGTTTGGGTGATAGTGCAAGGTTTTATTTTGTTGATTTGTTTCTCTTTTCAGCCTCTCTATTTTTTTTTTCCCCGAAGCACATCCAGCTCAAAGCATCTTTGAGAAGGTTGTTATAATCTCTTTACAGTGACAGCTCTCAAGCACATCGCACTACAATTTCATTTACTGTACTTTGGATTTCTTTGATATTAAATGGCTTTCAGAAAACATCATTTGCTGTTCTCTCCCGTGCCATTGATTTCGCTCCATTTCAGAGATACAAAAGAGGCCAGGGTGTATTGACAACCTGGTGAAAGCTGGACATGCTTGCTCGCTTGGCCGCACATCTTCTCCATCCAATGCCATCTCAGGCTTGCATCAGCTTGTTTACCAAACCTTCCCTTTCACTCTAAGACCTTACTCTGAAGCAATGACCTTTACTCAAAGCACTGTGCCTGTGTGTGCTTGTGTTTCTCCCCTTCTGCCTGCAGGCACAAACCCATTTTCAGTCCGTTCGGCTCACAAACGCATGCATGAACCAAAAAAAACTCACACTTACATGCAGTGAGAATAGTAGCTGGTAAAGACAGGTAACCTTGAAACTTTGTTCTTCCATTATAAGGGTTAGCAAGGTTAGCTACGGCTAGTTATACCTCAATGTATCCTAGATTTTGCCTATTCTAACCCCCCCTGAAACTAACCATCATAGACTACAACTTCATCTTTTTAATTTTCTCCTCTGTTGCCTTGTAACCCTCGACGCCGTGCCACAGCACCATCGCTTATTACCATAACCGTGCTCGTAATGCAGAGAATTTCATTACGCTTGTCTGTTGAAGTTATGTAGGGTTTTATGTGGTTTTATTATCGGTGTGTGGTTGACCGTAGGCCGTCGTTAATAATGGGCGAAGCGGCAGTTTAACAATGACACTCTATTAACGGGTGCATGCGCCACAGAGCACAGCCAGGATAATGTTATTAAACTGATTATTCAAACCCCCTGTACAGCTCGCCTCTGCTGCAGC
>JAOWBC010001592.1:16335051-16345328 GCA_028566105.1 Hypoplectrus providencianus
AGCATTTTACAGACTCCTTGTATTTCTTTTTCCAACTCTACAAACTTCTGCTTACTTTATGTCTTATGCCAAGCCCAGGAATAAAGAGACAACAGATGGTGCGACTCTAACCAAACCAGAAAGACTTTTCGAAAAAATCTTCACGCTCTGTGGGAGAAAACATACAACGTTGTAAATTTAAAATGCCCTCCTGCATGCGAAATGCCAGCGAGCACCATCTTGTTTTGGCCTTTGAGTCAGTCATGAGTGAAAAGCTGTGTGCTCCCTAGTGGGTTTTGGTCCTGGGGCTTCAAACCGGTTGGCCAGAAAAGACAAGATTATGTATCAGGAATTTCACACAGTGGAGCTGTCCCTGAGGTGCAAGGTTCTGGTTGGAAGGGAGAAAAGTGTAGTTTACAGTGACATTTTGACCTTGATAGTGCCTCATGGATAAACCACCGGACAACAGCTTAGGGCGATGCAGTGGCCGTGCAGAGAATACAGAGCAGCCGACATGTTTTGTCTGGTGCAGGCGGGGCGCTAACAGGGCATGGATGCAGATCTGTTACATCAAAGTCTGCCTGCTGCTCATAGTGTCAACTCTTAAGCTGTTTTATTATAGCAACTGACAATTTTTTAGCCAATCAGAATGGGACATCAGTAGCAGACACAGGCTGTTTTCCCAATTTCGAGGCCATCCCAGAGGGCATTTCATCACATTTTCTTCACTGGAATGGTACTGCGTCAAGTTTTCTCCATTTAAGGGCAACCAAGAGTGTATTGCATCTCATTTTCTTCACTGGAAAGACACCCTGAAAGTCACTTTATCACCTTTTCTTAATTGGAACGGCACTAAATTGTGTGTTCTCAGTGTAAGGACACCTTTTTAATCATGTTTCTCTAATGACAGAGCAACCTAGAAGGCACCTTATCTTGTTTTCCCTAAAGAAAATGACACCCTAAAAGTAATATCAATCACATTTTATTCATTGGTAGGGCACTGCATCACACTATCTGTATAAGGAAACCCATTAGTGCTTTTATTTAAATTTCTCTCTAAAAAAAAAAAAGAGCAACCTACAGGGCACCCAATGTTGTTTTCTTCATTTAAGGGACCCCATTAGTGCATTGCATCTCATTTTATTCATTGGGTAGACACCCTAAAAGTCATTTTTATCACATATTCTTAACTGTAAGGGCATTGAACCATATTTTCTTCACTTAAGGACACCCATTAAATCATGTTTCTCTAAGGAAAGTGCAACTTAAAGGTCTCTTCACAATGTTCTCTTCATTTAAGCGCATCCATTATTTCATTTTCTTCGCTGGAAAGACACCTGATAAATCGTTTATCTCATATTCCTAACTGAAATGGCACTGGATCATGTTTTCTCCATATAAGGACGCAGATTAATTAATTGCATCTCATTTTCTTCACATCCTCAAGGGCCATCTGTCATGTTGTCCCTATTTACTCTCGATGGCACTTTATTAAGTTTTATCTACAACAGGGACATCCAAAAGGGCACTTAACTGGGAGCAGCAAGTGCGATGATCGCCCTCCTCCGTCCCCTTCCTGAGTCCAGCAGTGCTGGAACATTGTCTGAAGTTGCCCTTTCTCACATGTCGCACACAGCTGGAGATGGTCCGTGTCAGACATGGACTCAGCTACTAGGAACACTCTGGTTCAGGGGCCTGGGCAGGGCCTTCAGGGTACATGATGCAAAAAGTATACAGTAGAGTTTAGTTCACTTTCTCACACCCAACTAGACTGAACCCTCAGCTCCGTCAGTGCCCTTCAGAGTCAGAAGAAGATGCTCTTCATGCCCCTCGAGCACATCTCGATGCAAAGTGTTAGTATGTCAGTTTTCTGCTTGCAGCATGCATAGAACTAAACTTCAATCTTCACTGGAAGTTGGTAGGATTACGCAACAAAAACAATGGTTATTATTAGGATAAAAAATCAAAAACAACTTCTGTACTTGATGGAGTTATGAAAGTCACATGTAATATGTAGAATGTGATGTTACACGGGACATGGACACCGGTCTCCTGGGCCAAAGCCTATGGTTTGTTTTAAACAGCCACCATCACTTCCTCCCACCCAAAAAGGAAAATTGAGCATTTTATATCATGCATCACTGTCTATTATTGCCTGGGATGTGGCACAGATAGAAAGCCCAGTGCACCTCTACATGCTAAAGCCTGCCTTTTGCCTTATTTGCTGGTGAGGGGCTCTGACTAAGCTGCAGTATCTGACTGGTTGTGAGTCAGATCGAGTAGAGCTGGTTTGATATTTGGCCAGAAAAACAAGAAACTCTCCTGTTAGACATTTTTGTTGTGTCCTTGTGTAAATGACCTTTCTACTTCACCCTTGGATGTTTTGTATTCTTCCAGTTTCATACCACTTCCTCGCTTTGAATTCTTCTATTTGCACATGGGCTCAGTCAGACATGACACAGACTCTGTGCGAGGGAGCTGGCACGGTAGAATCTGTTTATTGTCTGCTCTAACTAATTCGGACATTGCACTCACACATACAGCTCCTTTGGGAAATATCGAGATATTGAGGGGTTGCAGTGGATGTGGTGAAGGGGCTTTAGTCAGGTCGGCAAACGTCCTGGCGGCCCTCAGTACACTGACCTGCACATAAAGGTGAATTATACCAAACATGACACCTCATTGACTAATGCAACAAAGTGCCAGGCATTTGTTACTGTGTGCCATCGCCCACTGCTGTTCTCGTCACGGTCACTTGGTTTTGTATGTGCTTCCTGCATATGTTGTGTCAAATGGCTGAAAATGAAGGAGTGGAGTTCGCTGAAATAGCAGGTGTTTTCCCCTCATTACTTCCTGACAATGCCCCATCTGGTGCGGGGGAGCTGCTGCCACCGACTCCCTGCCAACTGGGGAACAAACACTCGCAGAGAGGCTGACAGGGAAAAATGAGGATGGTATGGGAATTGGGGAATGAGTTGGGCAGATACTACCCTCGCCAAAACAACAAGGTTAAAACTTGTGTCACGATAAAAAAAATAAAAAAAAGTCATGGAGCGGGGAGAGCCTGGGGCCGAAACTTTGAGATTTCACACAGATCCACGCAAAAGAGGTCAGCTGTGAGGCGAGAGTTCAAAGCAAAGTTATGGAAGTCAAAAGTTGATATATTCATATTAATGCTAATAGACTGCTTTGATGCTTTACGGCCTGCTTGAACTTCTCTGACTGTTTGAACCAAACTGACCAAAAAAGTGTCAGGATTGGTGTCAGATGAGAGAGAGGCCTAAAAAGATTTGAGACCCATGACGTGCTGTGCCTAAAAAAAACCTTAAGGGGGCGCCAAAGATAGCTTCAAAAAGGATGCCTGGAAGCCTCTGAGACTGCAAGCCTCTGGTATAACACTGGATTAGGAGGGGGGAAAGAGATGTGGAAAGAAAAACAATTTTCATAATGGAGCAGCGCTCTCTGACTGGAAAACACAATTATGGACAAACTGTGGCCACAGCATGAGGGTAAAGTTAAAGAGCCCCTTTAGCAGGACCTAATAGGCCCTGACTACAGATGAGCAGAGACACTGGTTCGTCAGGAGCACAAGTTTTTGTTCCGGGCCATTACCGTCATTGTGAACGGCGATTTAACTGAATACACCCAGGTCTGTTCCCTGCTCTCCTTCATGAGTCCTATGCGACAAAGGATGTCCCCTGATCTCAATACAGACTGCTGCACATATTATGTGAGGTTATATAACCTTTACTCCAGTTTCCATCAACAAATAGGCCAATTAATACAGAAAACTAAAATTGCAGAAATCAGTTTTATTTGCCATCATGCGTGAGGAAGGTGAGTTCACGTGACATGTGAATACTTTTCAGGTGAATTCAGAATACAATAAATTACCATAACGTTGTTATCTCCTTAAATAATAAACATCTGGTTGATTTTCGTCATCTTAATCATGTGCCACACATCCTTTTCGGTCCGTGGGATTGAATTTGGAATAAATTGGTTATACGCGTCTAAAAATTAATGTTGGTTATCAATCACATTTAGCGCGAATTGATTTCAATTAATTGGAAGATGCATCCCTTCTTCCCTCCCCTTCTCTCCTCTTGTATAGCCAGTGTCTTTTTAAAGCCCAGCCCCTCTTCCTCATCCGCACACCCCTCCACCTGCTCCTCCTCTCTGCCATTGGTCGGGAGCGCACACAGGCCCGCCCTGTTGGCAAGCTTTTTAAAATATATTTACAATGTAAAGTAACCAAGAAAAACCGGCCAAGCCGTCATATTCAGCCACTCCGAGGGAGAGAAAGTGGGTGTGAGAGAGGGAGCATTACTATGTAAAGACCTGCCACTCCGCACACAGCGTTTTGACAAAACACACACACTCGTCCACGCACAGTCCGCACGCGCGCCCAATCACATACACACTCACGCTCACTCACACAGACGCTGAAGGCGCTGTCGGAGAGTGAACCTGCGGGTTCATGTCACTCTGATTTCTCCAAGGAAGAGGAATACTGAGGAAGCGATCAGAGAGGGGGGAATATCAGCGACAGCGATGGCTTTCGCGACCGTGTGGAACTACTGCGTCCCTCTCACCATCATCACCGTCGCCTGCCTGGTGCGCACTGGTAAGACTCGAGAGTGAATGAGTGTGATGTGAATGAGAAGAGTGATAAGCCGCCTCGATGTGTTGTGGCTTTCCCGTGCAAGTTTTGCTTAAGTCCTGACTGACGCTTGGGCTTTCAGTGTGTGGCTGGGAATGACAGGAAGGCGTTCAGCGCGGGACACAAACACGTGCAGATATTTTTCAGTTTACAATCATCCTGCGGACTGCTGTTCATATTCACCACCGGGTAATTAGAATCAAAGCCCATTGCGCAAGTCTGGGCTACATCCGTAATGCTATTTAGGTATGACTCATTGTGTGGAGCACTTCTCTAACGAATCCACTGGAAACCCCCACAAACACCTCAAAATAAGAGGGAAAGTGAAAGGCGAAAGCTCGCTGTCACTTTTTGCCCATGAAGAAATATTTTTTGTGAAATCATACAATGCTCTGTTGACCCGCGTGCGTCACAGCGTTTTAATCATGTTTCTACGAACATTGGGATTTATTGTATCATAGCTGCTGCTCAGGGGAGCTCCCGCGAGACATATTATATGTGCATGCATGTAGAGAGCTCTGGTTGAATATCCTGACAGCCACATGAGAGGCTCATAACAAATGCCCGCAGTGGACCAGACGTGTGTCACACACTGGAGACCCAGCAGCGGTGTTTGTTGCTGCTTTTTATATTCTGCAGCAGTGTGAGGGACTGAAAGGACCTTTGAGACCTCACCTTATCAGATACAATAACATCTAACAATCAATTGCAAAGCCTTGTAATGGCACCTGCACTGCCTTTGTCGCTTTTACTCTACCCACTGGAACCTCACAGTGTGGGATAGTCTTGCTTTGCTTCCTTATGGGCACAATATATTTCATGGTCACTGCTTTATAACAAGTGCATCTGCTGCAGAAATGGGGATTTTGTAACTTTAGCCTCGTGGTGTTTTGTGCCATCTGCTTGGATGTGGTAAAATGCAGATGCACCTTATTGAATTTCATCAAAGCTTTAGTAATTCTGACTGAGCCGGCATGGCAACAAGAAAGTGCACACAGATGTCGCCTCATTGATTTGTGCCTTGTGGTTGTTTATGTTGCTTTTGTTTACGTTGTCCTGTAGCATTTTAAGGGTTAAGTGCGAGGTTTACATTGTCTCAGTCAAACCTGTGCTGTGCTGCTGTGATGATGTCTCTTTTACTTAGGCAGCGCTACATTTCTCCATATCTCCGTATCCATTCCTCCGGCTGCACTGATTCCAACCTCACCATGGCCTTTGTATTGATTTCTTCCCTTGTGTGTGTTTGTGCGGATCCATTTGTATGTCTGCCCCTGTAGCAGTGCAGGGTTTATTTATGCACAAATGTGTAGGCGTTTGTATGTCAGTCTAACTGGAGTACTTCATAAGATGTTTGCGTGTGCAGGTCTGGCCGTCCGTTTATGAACATGCTTGTGTGTTGCATGTAAATGTGCTTTGTGTGTGTGTGTGTGTGTGTGTGTGTGTGTGTGTGTGTGCGCATGCTGCTTACAGTGCCGGGTTTTGCCTGAGCTGCAGGCAACCTCTGCTGGGGGCTGCTCACTGATCACTGTCATTAATCTAGCCACTGACAGGGGCCGGGAGAGACAGGGGGCCGGGGGGATGGAGGGGTGATGCAGGCAGAGGGGTGGATGAGGGGAGGGAGGGAGAGAAGGAAGTGTTGGGCTGGTCTGTCTCTGAACACCCTGCACAGATGCACACACACACACACACACACCTTATGTATGAGTTTAAAAAACTGTATTCTTGATAACAAATCAGCATGTATTGGTCATTTTTTTTCCTCCCTTGGGGAAAAAATAGCAAAACTAATCTAGCAGAAAGGAAAAAAGGAGTGAGGCGATGGGTGTTGTTATTATGCCAAGATAGAGATGGGCAGATTGATTGGTTAGATAGACGGATGAGCAGACAGATAGATTGAGAGGGTGCTGTGAAGATGGCGAGGCTGGGAGACTTGGCCCTCCTTTTGAACGAGTGAGAGACGGAGGGATGGAAAGATGGAGGGAGCAAGGAAGGCAGAAAAGAGCGAGGGAGAGAGAGAGAGAAGGAGTGGGAGAAGAAAGGCAGAAAGACTTCACAGTGTGTCTGACGGGCAGGCCTGAGGGACACACACACACAATCACTCACACACAGAGTCAGCGCTGTGTGTTTGTGCACCGAGTGCATGGCTTTGTGGGGGTGGCTGATCCACAGCAGCTGTAGCCCCACGTACAGTAACAAATGCAGTTAACTCCACCTCTGCTGCTTGCCCACCTTTAATCGCGAGCACGCATTCCTCCATCACTACCATTCTTCCACCTCCTTCCCATTCCCCTCCAAAGCCTCCATTACCACCTGCCTTATCGCTGTGTGCATTAAATCACCTCCATTTGTTTATTTGAATGTGTGCAATGAGAGCCATCCGTTTTGAGCTTGTTCCCCATCATGCTGTTTGGACCTTGGCTCGGGCTCTGGCGGTTGAAAAACGGCAGCAGTTGGACGCACTTGTGGGAGGAGATTTGAATACCAATTATAGCTGGGATATGTGTGCAAGTGCACACACACACACACACACATACACAGAGGCCATGCATAAATCAATGTCGCTGTGAGTCACAGAAGGGAGGCCTGGCGTGTAAACACAAACATCAAGGGAAATGCTGTACACACAAAAGCAAAAAATATGGACGCGCATGAGCACACACATAGGTGCAGAAACACACTCGTGCACTGACGCATACACCTTGCCTACAGACAGCTTTCGTAGTACATTAGAGTTTCTTTTGAACGTAGGAATAGGACTGCTAATGCAAGAGTTTGTCTGAGCCCAATTGCAGTTTTTGATGCTTGTCAGACACAGTTTGTATCATGCCAGAGTTAAGATTGCCTTTTTACTTTCTTCCACATTGCGCTGCGCTTGCTATTTCAGCGTCGTTCTTTGTTCTCTAATGCGCTGAAAAAGTCTTCGCAGTAAGCCAAGGTTTATCCTTTGATCCAAACCTTGGAGGATAATTCAGCCCCAAAAATAAAATAAACTTGTCGACAGTTTAATTAAAAAGAGCGAGACCTCCATTCCTTGCTCTCTGCCCTGCCATCTGCTGGTTCACGGTGTAAATCTGAGCTAAGTGTACAATCAGATTTCAGTGTTCCATTATTTATTTATTTTTTTCTGTGATTCCCTGTCCTTTGTAGGTCTAAATAATTGGACAAGCCGAACTTGGCAGACGTTGCTGGCTTGCCCGTCAACACAAGAGAAGCTGAAATTAGCCTTTTTTTTCCCCACCGCTGTCGTGCACGACCCTGTTTGATCAACCGATGCAGTCTTAAAGGGTCCTGACAGGGTGGCCCACTATCTCCGCTCAGCAACTGCTCACACATAAGCTCCATAAACAAATTGGACTGTGTCGCTCTTTGGGCAAGTCATGACTGAGAGAGTTACGGAGCTTAGTGAGGGCTGGTTTTATTCTCCCCAGGGCTTTTATGGGTCCATTACTCAGAAGCAGAAGAAGTTCCTAGGCTCACCGTTTAGTGCAGGTGATGTATTTTACAGTAATTATCTCCTAATCTGCCCCCTAGTCTTCAATGCGATCCATAACTCCTTGTTTTGAACTGCTGTTGTTTCGCACAATGATTGCATCTCAATAATCCCCTCCAGCATTATAGACTAGATCCAGAGAAGATTTCATTTTTTTTTTCATCGACTTAAATAGAAATAAAGGGAAACAAGACTTGCGGAGTCATTTTGTTTCTACTGCAAGGACACACTGTTTTGACCAGCTCATATCCCTTTTCACATCCTGTTTACAGCGCCGTGTTTCAGTCGAGTTGTGTCCTCACAAAGAGGTTCATGTACAAACAGAATGCACGAGCCTTGGTGATTGAAAGGGGCACACAAAGACACCAATTGGTAATTGAAGCCTTATATCTCATTTGACCATTTGTTTAATTGTCCATTAGTGAAACTTTCTGTCAATCTAATCAGGCCAGCGCTAATGTAGAAACACTCTTTATAGCTGCCACCTCATCTCCTTCCCATTACTATTCCCCAGACAGTGCCGCTTGTGATTATCATAATGGTGATCTATGTCGTCCTTATGTGTCGCTCTCTGAGAACAACTGGCGTTTCACCAACTTTGCCGTTGAAGTTTTTTAATGCTGAGCTGGATGCCAAGGACGTCTCCTCCATTTGCTGGCATCAGAAGCCTGCCAATCAATCCGGCGCTTTTAACTCCGTCTGATCTGATTGGCTCTGCTCACGAGTAAAACGCCCCTCCTCGGGTGCAGCTTTCCATACTGTGACCTGATGTCCCCTGAGCCAGCAGCTTTTCTCCAGCCACTGACCCCTCTCGCTGTATATTTGTCTTTGCCACGGGAGTGTGAAATCAGTAAACAGTGATTCCCTCTGCGCCGCTTCTTGGCGGGACACACAAAGGCAGTTGCTATGTATTCTTTCTACCGGGGTACAAGGTGTACTAATGTCTTAAGCCGGCCAAAGTTGGATTGCAGGGGAAAGAGGAGGGAGAGCGAGGGGATCTTGGGTGTGAGAATGCATTAAAACACGAACGCCATGGGGTGAGCATTCCTCGCTATTGGTGACACAGTTTCCATGACTAAGAGTAAACGTTTATACCTCCCGCTTGGCCCTGGGCTTGTTTAACACCCTCCCTCGTTGCGCTGACACCTGTCTCCGAAGCTCCCGCGGGGCCTAGCGCTAACTTGGCCAGACAGCGGCCTCCAGTAGCGCCGGTAACCAAGGTGATTATCCCCTCTCAGGCGCTGCGATGGAGCCCTCACTAGATGTGATTGGGCGAGAGAGGCTGATTGAGCTGAAAAGGGCAAGTGCCGAAAATTGAGGAGCTGGAAACTGTGTACTCTGCCAGCGCGGAGGCTAATACACATCCCATCTGGATGACTTGATGTCGAGACAAGAGGATGGGACGGGCGGTAATGAGGTGCTCGTCCAGGGGTAAGGAAGATCAGTTAAGGACTTAAATCCAGGTGAAACTGTCAAGGCGGGGCACGGAGGTTGCCAACAAGACCCCGTTTCCCTTTACCCTTGGGAGGTCTGTGTGTCCAGCGGAGGCTAGCTGATGAAGAGTGACCAGGCTTAGCCGGGGCACCGAGGGAGTGATGGGGTCAGAGAGGTAGAGTGAAACACAGAAGGGGAGAGAGGGAGCGATGGCTGGCTGCACAGTGTATAAAAGAGTGAAGGAAGAGAGCGAGGAGGGCGTGAAGCGCCACGGGCCTGCGTCACAGACCAGTGGAGCAGGGAGGAGCGGAGCAGAGGAGAAAGTCAGGCGGAGAGGAGTCCAACAAACAAGTGAATGATTGCAGGATTTCAGCTCTGAAATGGGAGGCTGTAAAAAAAAAAAAAAAGACAAGGGAGAGAGAGGAACCCCTGCTGCGCCGAATGACGGATTTAGAAGGGCAAAAAAAGTGAGGAAGGAGGAAGGGGTGAGATTAAGAAGGTGGGACTGAAGCAGAAAAGTACAGGGTGTTGGTGCAAGTAGAGGATGCGGGTGAGGAGGAGGAGGAGGAGGAGGAGGAGGAGGAGGAGACAGAAAGATGGATGGTGATACACAGAGATAAAGACTGAGAGAGGGCAAGCACTGTGTAGGTGACCACACCAGAGAGACAAGGTGTCATGATCGATGAGGTCACAGTACGCACACACACTCTC
>JAOWBC010001592.1:16393585-16413562 GCA_028566105.1 Hypoplectrus providencianus
CAGCTTGCCTTAATAACATGGGATGCACATGTAAATCCTGTACCATTTCCTACAGATTAGGCCACAACGCACGCTCCCCACCTCTGTTTGCTATCCGTCATCCATCCCTTCTACGTCGCCCGTCCCTCGCCTGCTCTTCCTCCTCCCTTTCAACTAACTTTGTTTCTCATCATCTTCTAATCCCCCTCCTCTCCCCCACGGTTTCTTCTCCTCTTTTTAATCCCTCACTCTCCTCTATGTCATTCTTGCAATTTCTCCAGGCTTCCTCACACTTTCCCTTCATCTTCCTGCTAACCACCCCCTCTCCCTAAAACTCTATAAAAAGCCCTCTGAGTGTATTAGAACAGTTTGGTTTTTGCTTCCTTTCCCTCTTTTCTCTTGCTTCCTCTTCATCCCCCTCCTCCTCTCCATTACAACAGTATGTGTACTGTATATATATATCACCATGCCCTTGGTGTTTGTCCCAGATCTGAATGGGGCCCCCTGGGGGACCACACCTCCTAACTGCCTAATGAACTCAGGGCCCAACATGAATATTTCAAACTCTGCCTTGTTCCTGTTTACTTAATGACAGAGCTAATTCAAATGGCTCCATTGATTAAAAATTCATTTTATTTGTTAGATGCTTGCCTTTTATTTATTCCTACCACTGCCTACATAAACAGCCGGAGTGTGAATGTATGTGTGTGAGACTGTTTGTGGGGAGTTACTTGCCGACAAGTGGAGGCTTGCTTTGTTGCTCTTGCGATCCCCCTTTGAGTGCGTAACATGTGTTGTGCGGAGCGAAAGCGCACACGTCTGTGTGTTTGTTGGCGTGTGTGTCTGCCAGTGTTTGCATGGCCTAATTTTCACATTGTTTAGATTTTCCCATCTTTCCTCCAGAGGCCTCACTATCACAGCAGAACAACTTCCTTTATCACAGGGAGAGAAGACAGAAACTATACCACTCTAATGCATTCAGACCTCCTTTATTCCATCTTTTCTTGCATTCTCATTTATTTGAATGATTGCTGCTGTTCCATCTTTTTGCCCTTGCTGTCTCTGTTTTTCCTCCCCTCCCCTTCTTTTCTCCTATCTCGTTTCTTTCATCCTGATAAAACAAGCCTCTGTTTATTCCTCATATCTATTTTGGTGTGTTTGTCTCTTTGGTCAATGCCAGTCCACACTTTGAATGCAGTGGTCATGAAGGGAATAATTAATCATATTTTTGTGTGTGTGTCTCGAAGCTTATATAAGTATTTACGTTTCTGGCGAGCAAGGACGAAGTGTGTGTGTGTGTGTGTGTGTGGGCAGGTGAGCACGCACGCATGCTCGGCCCACAGATCCCAAGTGACAGCTGATCACAAGCCTTCTGCATCGACGCATGTCTTCCTTTAAGTCCTCTGTTCTTCATCTCTCCACTGATCTCACCCTTCCCGACTCTCCACGCGCCCCTCCTCTCTGATCCTCCTCTTTGTGTCGTTTACACTCTCCATCTCGCCTGCTCCTTTCTATTCTCTTTCCCTTTCTACCTCTTCCAGAAGTCGGGAAAGAGAATTTCTCTTTCATTTGATTTTTTTTTTTTTTTTACCCCCCCCCCTCCTTCCTCCTTCCTCCTTCCTTCTCCCTCATCTAATCTTGTCACCAGGCCCTGGCAAGCGAGGAACAGAAAAGGAGTGGAGGGAAAATGGAAAATGGGGTCTTTATTCATATAGTTCTCCCTTTTCTTCTTCTTATATGCTGCTTTTTTTCGCCGGAAGGACGAGTTTGTCGCACAAATCTGAGAGTAGAATGGAGGGGGAAAAAAAACGCAGCGGAGGAGTGAGAGATGGTACAGAACAGCGGGGAGCAGAGACGGAGAGAGAGTCAGAAAGTGATTTTTTTTTTTTTTTTTTTTGAAGGGTTGTCAGGCCGTGTCAGAGTCAGAGAAAAGAAGGGACAAGAGGAGAGAGGAAGAATGCGGAGGTGTCAAATCTGTTTATCTCCCTAAAGAAAGTGACAGTCGTTTACCAGCTAACAATCCATTCTTGCTGCTGCACTTCTCTCCGACTCCCTAGCCTCTGCCTCTTATTCGGTCTTTCACTCTATTTCCCTCCCTCTCCCCTAGAGCGTGCTTTCAGAAGCGGCCTTGCCAATTTACTGTAACTCTCCATCATCTTTTCTCTCTTTTCCTCATTTTCTTTTTTCATCTCCCTGCATTTCCTTTCTCAATCAAATATACATGGGCTTTTTGGAGCCCCCCCCCCTCCGCCTCTCTCTCTCTTTCTCTTTTTCTCTCTCTTCCAAACATTCGCTCATGTTTTCTTCCACCACTGTCACAGCATTTTATCTTGACATTTCAAAATCGAGGCGCTCTCTCCAGGAAAAATGTCTCAATTGTACACATGTTGTTGGGCTTATTCATGTGCTGGTGTGTGTGTGTGTGTGTGTGTGTGTTACCCTGCCTTTATTCAAGAATGTGTGTAGGCCTTCCATTTTCTGAAGTACTCTGATGCCCTTAGGCTTTTGCTCAAAATCACACAATTCATATTGTCAGCGTGGTGATGTCAACTTCGACAACAATCACTTTGTGTGTGTGTATGTCTGTGTTTGCGCACGTTTATGTGTGGACATTTCCAGATTGCTCATGTGTGGACAAGGATAAATAATTGATTATGCTGGAAGTATAGCCGCCATTGTCTTCATCATGACGTGTGATGGATGCGGCGCTGGGGGATTGTGTGTGTATATGTGTGTGTATTGCTATATATATATATATATATATATATATATATGTGTGTGTGCTCTCACAAAGAGTAATTATCGCTGGAAGGTTGCTGCCCTATTGGCAAATGCCAAATGTTTTGTTCTGCTCTGCTCCAGGTTAATTGGCTGATTGAAGTACAAGACTCCTACTAATGCTTTATTGTGCTGTAATGTGTGAGTGTGACCGTGAGTATGCGCGTGTGTGTTCATATGGGCGAGTTTGTGTGGGTGTGTGTCTATTCCTACACTTGAACCGTGTTAGGAAAGGACGGGATTTGGAGCAAAAACAAAGAAAAGCAGCGCTAGAGGTGATAATGAGGGAAAATCCTGTTACGTGTTTGCCGACACACTGAATGTTCTAAAAGGATCATTCCTGTTTGTCGCAACTTGGGTCTCCTTTTTATAATTCCTAGCAGTTATGATGACATTGTGCTCAACAAAATAACTGCTGCGATCCAGGGGCATGGCAACAGTGCTGCAATGAAGTCGGATGAACGACAAACGGGTTGTAAATAAGCTTTAAACAAATCCTGTGCTACTTAGTATGAATGCAAAACCTGAAGCTGAAGCATCCTGCAGGAACTGTCAGTCACAACCACGCTCACAGCCGAGCCATGAAGTGGGAAAATAAATCTGGATGTTTAAAACGGACAACTTGGATAAAATCTTGAGTACGTGGAATGTTGATAATAATTTTGAACTGCTACAAATATGGCTGAGATTAATGTGAATGGCCGATCACAATTTTTTCCCCCACATCTCTGCATTCAAGTTGATAGGTAAAATTATGTGATAACCAATAGAAACAAAGGTTAAAACAACCAAAGTAAGACTGGAGTTTCTTATAAACCATCTTTTTCCCAATACAAGATAAGAAATTCCTTTATTAGTCCCACAATGAGGACATTTGTTATGCTGCAGCAGCAACGCATATAACAAAGTCTAGATAAGATAAAATTAAATAGAAACAAGCAATATTATAGTATTGACACCTGAAACAATGCAGGATCAAAAATACAATATTAACAGACCCAATGAATGAAAATTGTACGATTACACAGAGAGGAATATTTTTACATGCACAGTGATAATTGCACAATATCAGGGTGGTGAAAACAGACAGTGCAGGCATTGTGGCAGAACTGGGCCTGTAGGGGGGCTTATATATATAAAAAAAATGTGAGGTTAATGTTGTCTAATGTCAAGCCTCTGTTGATGAGATAATATCATATATGGTAGCTTGTGAAGGTTTGTGTGTGTTTCATAACTAGTACCCAGCATGCACTGGGGACATTCACTTTATGCCACTGTGTTATCCAAGATGAGAGCCAGCAGCAAGGCTTCTTACACTTAATGCAGAGCGCCTTTGTTAAAGAGCACAGCAGCTGGCCTGAACACTGGAAACACAGCAGACAAACAACGTTCTTCAAGTGAGACATCACTTATGTATGAAAAGAATGCTAGAAATGCTCTCAGCATGTGTATACATGTGAATTAAGTGTGCGCATGAGTTTTCAAGAGAGAAATGAAGATGAAGTGTGCCCTTTCAAGTGTATATATGTGTGTATTTGCATGTGTGTGTGTGTGTGTGTGTGTAAGCCTGTGGATCAGAGCAGTGGTTAAATGAGAGGGGTAATGCTGTAGCTTTGTCAGAGCGACGAGGGGCCTAACTCAGCATTAGTCCGACTGATCTCCATTTGTTCCACCCGTGTAGAGAGAGTCAGCCGGAGAGCGAGAGAGCGAAAAAAGAGGGAAACGGAGAGACGGAGGGAGCGTGATGAATTACATAACCAGTTGGGAGTTGGGATGGGGAAGGAAGGTTGGGAGGAAAGCGAGATGATGGAGGAAAGAGGCAAATTGTGATGATGACTGAAGCGAAATTTGGAAATAGTGTGTGAAAACATCTACTTACACTGAAACATGAAAACATCTACTTATTCTAAAACGTGAAATAGCACAGTCTTGCTGACACGAAGGCTGGAATTACTGTGTCAACAACGTGTTGTGCACACCAGAATGTCTAGCGCCTTTTAGGGAATGGGTTTGAAATGAAAAATGCTATGTGAATTCATACAAAGAGGCTTCTAAAGGCCTCTGTGGCCATTTAAAGTTATATTATGTATACTGCACAGAAAAGCATTGTCCGGTCTCCAAAGACAAGCCAGCAATTTACAAAAAGCTTCCCATTTCAAGAGGAAAAATACTCCCTTTTAGTGTGGAATCAGGGGCCAAAACAAAGAGAAAAAGATGCATTTTTAAATATGGCCCACTGTGGTGGTACTGTAAAGGAAGAAAAGAAGGAATTCTAAAGGCGAAAAATGATGAGTACATGAGTACAGAAAAGATGGAGTGGGGAGCAAGGAACTCTGGAGCTTTGTTGCTCTGCTATCGTTTCCCCTCCTCTTTCTCTCTTTCTCCACCATCGCAGTCCTTTGATCTGAGCTCATGCCATATTTAGAGATGTGGTTTAGCCCTAACCTTTCGTCATCTTCCTCTCACTCTCACTCTCTCTCTCTTCTTCCTCTCTTTTTCTCGCTCATAGGCGCGCTGATAACTCTCTCACTCACTCGCTCCTCTGTTTCTCTCACACGCTGCACAAATCCATGCATTCACATGGCTTCATGCTGTTATAATTTGGGTTCCGCGTGAGTGGGTGCGTGACGATGACAGCCAGAGGACGGCATAAAAGAGCTGCCACCCAGTCCTCGGGTTGAGACAAGCTCATAGACCCACATCATGCCTATCAGCCCAACCAGCACCACATCCAGTAAAAACCAGTATAACCAAGTCGCAATAAGTCTACTGCTGACGCCTTAGGTCTTTTTCTAGATGTAATTATTGCACACTTCAAATCTCCCTTGTGCACTCACTGTGCCACCGAAATGAATTATTTGGAAAAATTTTCAATTTCTTTTTCTTCTCAATGATCCCAAGCCTCAAAGACTGTTTTTCTGTTATCTGTGTTCTGGAATGAAGACATCTTCTGCATAGTCACAAGCAAGAATGCATGAAAGATATACTGTAATTAAAGAATTCAGAAAGCACACCACATTAGCCGCACACCAAGGTTATCATTGTATAGGAATATAAAAGATTTAGGAAGATGAAAAACACTGTCACAAACTGAGATACAAATAAAAACTACATTGTGGGAAAATCAAATGGATGACAAGAATAGTCCATCAAAAGGCGCATGCTCTGACAAAGAAACTAGAAAAGGCACTTCAGATGTGAAAAGTGAAGAGACTGCAAGACAGAGACGGAGAGAGGCAAGAGGTTTTGATACATTTGCTCTCTCTTCCATCTTTCTTTTTAAAAGGTTGGCTCTTCCTGTTTGTCTGCTGGCCTATTCGGTCTTGTTAGACTAAATTGCTCACTTTCTTTAGTTTTTTTTCCCAATGCAAATTAAATTAGCTAACATATACATTTTCCATCTAGAGAGCTATCCGTGGTGTTTAATTGTCACTGTGAAAACCGGTTTATCAGTTAATAATTTCACATTGACTTCATGCACCTCAAACTGGCTCTTTGTTAGCCTGGAGTAAAGAGCTTCAACCTCACCACTGTTAATATTTAAAGGTTGTTGTTTTTTTTTTCAAAATCAAAAATAACTTTTTAAGTGGAAACCTGAACAATAACTATCTAAGCGACCAGTCCTCCAACCCCTTTGGCCTCATAGGTTGTTTCTTTCTACTCTCCATTAGCTCCTACGAAAGTACTTCCTACATTAGTGTCCCGGCTGCTGGCAGGAGCTCAACACTGAACTAATGCTTCTAGATGTGGTGAAGCTGTGCAATGGTCACAGTTTTGTAGCTTTGTTTGGTTTAGGAAACAAAACTGCTTGGTTTGATTGACAAGGTTGACAAAAAGTTGGGACATGCACGTAAACCTGTCCAAACTGTACCAAGAGCATTTATCATGTGGACAATATACCATATTATAAACTTTTTTGATGCATTGTTTATATTGTGTGTATATATATGTATGTATGTATATATATATATATATATATATATATATATATGTGTGTGTGTGTGTGTGTGTGTGTGTATGTCAGTGTTAGACATGTAAGTAATACTAGCTATCTTATTGTATCTTGTGTTGCTGCAAATACATGATGTTTGGCTGGGTTAGCTACAGCTTTTTCTTTGCTCTCCAGTTTTCAGACTAAGCGATGAAAAACCCATATGTACAAAGTATGAAGCCAAACATCCTCTAGTTGTTGCATATCATAAAAAAGGGCTGTCAGGGCTTATTTGTAGGATTTAGAGAGAAATCCTACATGGATTTAAAAAAACTCTGGCTTTGTAATGACCTGAAAGAAGCGTTCTCTCAGTTTTTCTTCTGTTTTTTTGCGGTTGAACTCCTGGGTCCATGTCCTGTGTCCTCCCTATACGGACCTTGTCGATCTTTATACCAGATAACTTGACTCATCCTGCTCCTGTCAACCACTAGTTGTCTTCCTGACAATGAATGACAATATTAGGCTGTAATATGCTGTTTGTACAAACAACCTAAGCCTTCCAACCTCTATTGAAAGGAGAACAGTTTCACAATAAATACTCACAGTACAACATAAGCACTACAATTTAAAGGCAAAGATAGTATCAAGTGCTGCTATCCAGATCCTTTAAGACGTACTCAATCTCCTCTGCCAATTTCGAGTCTGTCTGTACATTGTTCCAGGAGAAAAGGTCGACTTCCTACTCTGTTGAGACTCTGAGAGATATAGAAGCAATCTTGGGAATCAAACCAACAGCCTTCTGTTCGCCAAACAGCTCCTCAGGAGAGACGACCTCTTTCTGAACCACAGGCGAGCAGATAATAATCCTGTTCTAATCCTACTGTGACCTTTTAAAATTTTAACAGTAAAGTGGACAAGGATGCATTTAAGGAACCCGGACCTAAAATGATGCTCTCAGAGAAAAAAAAAAAGTTAAGGGTTGGCTGGCTGTAATGGGCCGATATGGTGTGTTTATGTTGCGCCTGTGTAATCATATTACACCCACCCTGACCTTGCTGCTGGCAGGCTTCCAATTTGAGTCGGTGGCCCACAGTGAGAGCGTGCGAGGAGAGAGGCAGCAGCGCTGAATCTGAGACGAGTTTTCCGAATGAGGTTGTTGGTGGTGCACTGTCAGAGCCTGAGGGGTCGAGCATTAGCTGTGGTCACAGGGTGTATTGAGAGATGTTGTGTGTGTTTGTGTGCACAGCGGCTTGCTCGAGTGTTTGTGTGATCCGAGCGGTCTGCTCATGTGCAATTTGCCGTGTGTTTGTGTGCAGGTGATGCTGCTGGGGCCGTATCTGAACCTGAGGGTTCAAGCAGCGGTTTCAGATGGAGTATGAGTAGGTTTTGTGTGTTTGGGATCACCGTGAACATTTTTGTTCGTCGGTGCTCACGGGCGATGCAGTGCGTGTCGTGGGAGCCGTGTTTTCTCTCGCTGTGACAGGTGAGAGGTCAGGACATGATGGAACAAAGGAGAGAGAGCGAGAGGAACAGCGGGTGAGCTCAGTGAGAAGGCTGTCGGCCAGAACTTTAATGAGAGCTGGCACCTGCCCTGCAGCAAGGAGGGAGGGAGGGAAGGATACAAATAGAGAGCGGTGAGGAGGGGACAAAGGGAGGGTGAGTCAAGAAGATTATGCAATTCAGCTATATAGATATTGTGACAATTTCAATTTCAGGCTCAATAACCACCTAAATTTCTTTGCTTCCTGATGCCAGTGCAAAACCGAATGACTGACTGAATGTTACCTGTGAGGGTTATTTCAATGTGCTAGGAGTAATTTTCGACCACTAGGGGTGTCTGAACCAAAACAATAACGAAAAGAACGAGCAATGCCATCATCGCAGTTACTTTCTCCTGGTTGGTATTCCTTCAGTGTTCATTGTTCAGTAAATTTTACCCGGAGCTGAATTATCCGCAGAGGTCTCCTCCTCTCCAAAACAAACAGACCTGCTGATTAAAACTGGAAAAACACTGAATTAATCAGTTTCACCTTAAAAAAATCTGTTCCTCCAATGCTGTCTGGCACAGTGGCTAAGTGGCTGTGGGCCGAGCTGATGCTAATGTTTGCTCAGCTTGTTCTCTGATAACTTTAGATACGGCTGTCCGATGACTAACATTCTTCAGCCGGTAAAAATGTGAAAGATCTTAAATCTGTGTCATGAAAAGTTTGGCTTAAAAATGCTTAAAATTTCAAATTTATGCCAACTTCTGGTAGATAGCCGTACCTGAAAGATGCAAGAAAGGGGATTAAATGACTCTCAAAATGAAGAAAATTTTAAATAAAAAATGTCTCTAGGTTTGAAATTTGTTTAAAAAAAAAAATGGGATTATGTAAAGTATGCAACTCATTAAAATGTATGACATATATCTTGTCTTTTTCAGATATTTTAATGTGGAAACGTTATGGTTTTAGGTGTCTTTATCATCATCATCATCTGTGATTACCAGAGATGAAGGGCAGTGAAGAAGGAAAGGAGAAAAGGAGTCAGCCACACAGTTGCAGATGGGGGGGAGAAATGTCTCAAGGCTACAAGTTGATTGAGAGAGAGGAGAATAAAATAAAATGATGAGAGAAGTATAATGAGCGAAAGGGAGAAGTGGATTGATGAATGGCACAATGAGAAAAGAAGAAAGATGAAAAGAGGATAATAAAGATGAAGAGGCATGTAAACGAGTGATCTTTTTTCCGAGGTGCAAATAGAACAGCAGCAAATGAGATAACCCGAGGAGCGAACAACACAGGAGCGAGACACGAGCCGGATTAAATGAGTGGAGTGAGTCAAGTGATGCCAGAGGTGGGTGAGAGCACGAATCTGGGTGAAGGAAGGCGGAGCTGCAAGATGAGGGATGGAGAAAGGAGCAGGTTTAATAGTATCAAAACATCTCCCTCTGCCTGACAGTTACTTCTTCATAATGACTTTTCTCATTCAACCCCCAGTCTTATTATCAGGGCTATTCTGCCTGCCTGGCCGTGTGGGTCAAGTGATGTTGACCTGAATCCTAAGTACTCCTGTAGCACCTCTGGACCCTTCACACAAAGCCATTCATTAACCAGCACACAGAGAGCTCAGGGGGTGAACGAGTGCAATTTGATGCCCTCAGCTATGTATTCTTACACTTCAGCCTTTGAGAACACGCTGTACTGCAGCTGCAAGAAACCATACCAGTCTGTGGACTTAGTGTAAATCTCAGAGATGATGAGGGAGCTCTTTCAGTCCAGCTGGGTCCAAAAACAGTTTAGACGCTGATTTAGTTCGTAGGTTTTTACATTTCTTAGCACGGTCTTCTGAGGCAGTGAAGTTTTCGCACAAAAATTTGTAATATTGACGCTCAGAAATGTCTTTTACTGTCCTGTGGGCTGAGGCACAGGTAAGTGTCAATTTGAGGAGTGCTGACAGTGTTTGGATAGTGAATATTGGATATGCGTGCTTGTGTAGGAGTTGAGGGAAAATGTGTAATGGGTGATGGCAGCATGAAAACAAGCATGGCTTACTTGTTATTTTGTCATCGAAGCCAGATTGCTGTGCAAACGCTTTGCTCAGATAATGACATAAGGAGGTGTTAGGCTACATTACATTCTGCGGTTTGCAATTAGCACATCGCTGCCATTGCACGAGCAAGAACAAAATTTAAACTGTGGGTAAAACGCTGCAGGATCGCGAGGCAGAATTAGGAGCCGGCCATTAGCAGGTGTATAATAAATAAACCAGAAATATCCACTTGTTCCACAATGCAAGAGAGTGTAATAATATCGCAGCGTAATGAAGGGGATAATTGTAGTAATGATATGGAGTGTTTGTGCCCATGAAACCATTTACCTGGCTGCATAGGAACACAAGCTTACTTTAATGCAGACAGAATTACAGCGAACACTTAAAGCGCCGTGCAAATGAGGATAATTTGTAACCACTTGTTACACCATGATGTAAATGCAGGCAACCATGCCAAGGTTGTGTTTGTATAATTGGAATAAGTTGGTTTTATTTTAAAAAATGCACAGACAGCAGGTAGCCTTTAACATCCGTTGAAGCCGGTGGAGATTGTGCTCTCCTTTTTTTAGCCCCGCAAGCCCTCAGCCCTCCTCCTCCTCCTCCTCTGTCTCCTCCATTAATTACAGCTTCCGTTCTGTTCTCCGCCTCCCACCTCTCGTCACTCCATCACAAGAAAGAGGTAAAAAATGTCTTCCCCCCACCCCTCCACACCTTCACCCTGTCTTTTTTAGACCTTCCCTCATCCTTACTTGTCGCCTCGTTCCTCCCTCTCTCTCCTCTCACATCTGCCCTCCTCGCTCCCACATCACGTTTCTTTTTTCGAACACTATCTTTCTATCTATCTACCCCTCCGGAATAGCCATCTCTCCATCTTTTCTCTCCATTCTCACTATTTTTCCTATTGCTTTATCTCCCAGCTCCCTCATCTCTCCCTCTTTATCCAATCGTCTTTCTTTTTCTGGAGCACCGTCTCGTCTTTCTCTTTCTGTCAGTGGAATGAAAGATAAAGATCTTTAATTAATCAATCCACATACTGTTTCCGACACTGTCTCTCTCTCTTACGTCTCCGGCTCTGCCGCTGGAAAAAAAAATATGACCTTTTCCACCTTTTCTATAATTCATTCAAAGAATACTAGAATATTATTTTTCTTATTTGGTGAGGTCGCCGTGGCTTTGACCTTTGCACACCTGGCTGAGCATTCGCACAGGAAGTAAGGGTGAAAGTTTACTTGCATTATGAATCTGACTTAAAAAAATGGAAATAACTGGCAGTGATCTTTTTTATGTCAGGTTAATTAAAACTGCTTGAAATTAAGCCATAAGCTTAAGGAATTTGATTCAGCAGCCACTATTATAAGTATCCTCTTTTAAGGAATCCAGCTCTAATAACTTGATGAAATATTTTACATCACATTGACCTTTGGGGCTACACAGGCAAGGAAAGTATATTTGTATTTTAGGGGCATCTCACTTGTGTCCTATATGTCTGATTGGTATTCCAAGTATGAGCAGCAGCTGTGTACTTTACCTGTGTACCACCATCTACAACCCTGATGCCAAAAAGTTGAAAAGCTGAGCAAAAGGTAAATAAACACAGAATGCATGAAACTCAGACTGAGGTTATATATATAAGTCTAAGTTTGCACATTAGATATCTTGTCTTCGTGCTGCATGCAACTGAATGTACTTGCAAATGATTTGTAAATTGTTGCATTCTCTTTGTAATATTATTTTAAGGGTGTTTCCATTATTTTGGATCAGGGTTGCACTTGGCACCATTAAAATGTGAGCCATTAATAGTGCTTGTTTGCAATGCACAGATGGATGTACAGTTGACTATCACTGGGTAAATTTCATAGTAAAGAAAACATAAAAATATGATGCTTCTCGGGCTAGTTCGGGATAAAAGGTTGGCAACAATTGAGGCTCTCTGAGAGTTAAAACGATTTCCTTTATACATGGATAACCATCATGTTTCGACTCAGGAAGTCAACCCTTCATCAGGGTATAATTACATACTTGATAAGCATAAATGACACGGAATCTAAAAATATGTATATCAAGGCGCTGTGTTCAAATTCATGACTCATAGAAGGAGTGTGATTTTGACGCAAATTGTTGCAGTCGGGCGCCAAGTGTTTTAAAATTACCTTAACTGCCTCCATGATGTGTGTGTCACAGCCACTGCTGCAGCTCTAACTGCTGACCTTGTCTGGAGTGGACTAGTTCAGCTGGACGGACTACAAAACTGACTTCCATTTGTTTTCACAAACAGCAACATTCACAATCTCTCCTCACACTCAGCCTCTGCTTTACGCCTGTCCCTCCCTGAGAGGAGCTCTTCACATTGTGAGAATATCTGCTATATACAATATTAACTGGAGGGAGAAATTTATGGATGCTTAGAAAGCTTCCTGCTTGGCACCGACTCTTTCACATTATTGCAGCAGACAAATATCTTGCTTGAGTCGAGTTTTTGCCTATTTTAGCCAAATTTGTTGTACCGAGAGCAAAAACAATGTGTCTGTCTCGCTCCGTTGGCCTCCCTCCATCGGATTATACTTGGATGTTTTGAAATTTGGCAATCCAGTGTACTCACTGTAAGTTACTCTGAACAAGAGCCTTGATCAGATGCCTAAAACCGAAACGCGTCTCTCTCTGAGTCCAACACCATATTGTTCCTTTCCTTGCTTGTTCGCATCACGGCTTCTTCGCCTTTCCCCCCTGTGAAACCTCACGCCTACTATTCCTTGTAGTGACGTGAACTGAGCTGTCAGCACACACACACACACACACACAGATTCCCACAGATGTTTTCTCATTACACCATCACACATACAGACTCAGTGTGAGCCATGATTGTCTTCTGCAGACAATAAGAGCGAGGAGTGACCTCTTGCAGCATCTCCGTGCCTCACACCATCCCTCATCTCCACCTGCTTCTCCTCCTTCATCCCACTGGTCCTGTCTTGTTCTGCTCTGGTCCCGACAGATGATTTCTTTGTTTGCTCAACTTCTTCGCTAATCTGTTTTCTTGCTTTTTTTCTCTCACCCATCCCCCGTTCTTACGTTCTTCTTTGTTCCCTGTTTTTTTCTTTTTTCATTTCGTTGTTTCTCTTGTATCCTTCTCGTTGTCCATGTTTTACCCGACATGCTGTTTTCTCTTCTCATCTTTCATCCCTTTTGACTTATGATCCACAGGCACCATCGCCCCATCCCCCCCCTGTCCTCTCCTTTCTTCTCTTCTTTACTTTCATCTCATGTAGACTTTTACAAGATCCACTTTTGGCTGTATGTTTACCTCTTCAATTAAATTAAATGAATCAAAATTAGTGTTAATTACCGTTCCTTCGCTGGCAAGCATGGAAAATGACTTCATTTTATAAGGGCATATTTCACTTGTGTAACAAAACGCCAAGACACTCAGGCAACATCTCTAAAGGGATAAACATTAATTAAATAGTGTGATTAAAAGAGTCTACAAAGTCGGGAAGATGGTCATGCACAATTTAGCACGGCTCAGCATGCCACAAAACCCCCAGTTTGACAGGTTTGTTCACAGCGTCTGTCAGTGACATTGGTATAAATAATCTTAAGGAGTATAACATTGACAGCTGATCACCAAATAGAAATATATTTGTTTTATTTATATTATATATTATTTGCTAGATTTTATTTGATGCCAGTAATGTAAAGTTGCATCTAAACCCTCTGAAGTCCTTTTTTTTTTTATTGTCACATTTTACTGATTGTGGCCTTATTTTTAAATATAGAAGTATTTAATATATATTTCCTGCACCACTGTAGAAACAGCACTTTAATGTCCAAAACTTGACAAATCTAAAAAAAATCTCTCTTTGCTTAATTAAAGCTTGTTCTTGGCTATATAGTGTTTATCATTTAAGGTTTTTAGGTTCTGGCTGTGAAAAGTGGTGAAAATTTGGCAATAAAAAAAAAAAGAAGATTTATATTGAAAGCAATATGAAGAAAAAAATGCATTAAGTTGTGCCGCTAAGAGTTAACAAGCGAAACCAAATCATACAGTAAACACATTACCATACAATTTTTAAGTACCAATAAGACTTTGGCCTTCAGTATTTTCTCATTTGTTAGGTTGAGAAAATAATTTCAGTCACTGATCTGGAGAATGATCTGTATCAGCAGATGGAGTTGTTTAGTCGTCATGGAATTGTAATTGTTCAGACGGGGACTTTTTTGAGCATTTTTCTTCAAATCTGATTTCAACAGATATTTAAGATTCTTCTGACAAGGTTATTTTTATATGACTGAAATGTTCAGATCAAGAATTTGACCCCGTGGGTGGCTGTGAGTTGGTGGTGATTACTTTACCTTCGTAGGATTGATAGTTTCAGGGTCAATTCTATTCAAATTAGTTTTAAAGCAGTGATAGCGCTCTCAAGGCGTATATTACACCTGCTCAGAAAAAGCCATATGCTGCGCTGTTGTGCTGCATGCTGCTTACCACAATGTCACTTAAATGCCACGCTAGAATTACTGTAGAATTACACACTTTACTGCGGCGTGCAGAAATTTACCTTGATTTACAAAGGAATGTATAACCTTCAAATACACTTGATGGAGATGTAGAATATTTACCTGAAAAGCTTCCCCTATCAACAGTCTGAGGCAATGCTGTACTAATAAAACATCCAGTACACACGAAAAATTGAGCCACGGCGGAGGAGAATCGTGTTCCTCCGAAACTTGAGCCATTGTCAATCAGTTCGCTGTCTCAACTGCAGCAAATGGCGTTTTTGAATGTCTTATTTGACCAACAGCTCAACAAAATTTATTGGCTTCCGCTGTATTAAACAATGAAAGTCAAAATGAAGCCATGTTGTATATTAAAATCGCGGACTTCATGTTTAATGCATCAATCTCTGATTAATTATCCCTTCTGAGATTGTGACGTGTTGAAACTGATTTGGCAACCAGCGAGTGCACCCCCCCCCCCCCGCCCACCCCTCCAACTCTGCTTGGAGTCTCTGAATATTATGGGAAGAAAATAAATGGGCTTGCATTTACACACGGGCAGCAAGTTTATTTTTTCATCATATTTATAATGTAAGAATAGAACTTGCTCTCTCTGGTGTCTGCTGTTGTTTTGCCATCTATTTCGCATTTCTGCCTCCTCCTATCCCCCCCACCACCACCACCCTCAGCTCTCTCCCTCTCCGCGTGTGTGTCCACTGTCTGCCGTGAGAAAGAATTATTTGAAAGATTAATTGCAACCTCCTGTACTGTGGTTACTGTCAGCAAGCCCCCCTGGACCATACGGAAAGAGAAAGAAAGAGCAAGATAGGGAGTAAATGCAACAAGGGAGCCTTTAACAGACTGGGATTGAGGGTGAAAAAATAAAATAGAAAGTGGCCGACGAGACGGGAGGGGACGGAGGGAATACGGAGGGGGAGGAAGGAGGAGACGTAGAGAGGGAAAGGAGTGAGAGACGGGAACAGCGAGGGAGGGAGGGAGGGAGGGGCCGGGCGAGACTCAGTGCAGAAAATGGAATTGGAGGCTACTGTAGCGTTACTCTATCTAGATGGGAAAATAAGGATATAGGTGGATTCAACACAGTGTGTGAGAGAGAGGCTTAGGCAGTGAGTTATATGCTTTTGTGATGAGTTTGTGGGCCCCTGCGTGCACGTGCTTACATGTCCCTGCATGTGTGTTTCCTGGTGACAATAAGTGAGTGCACTATTCTGGTGTTTCTCTGGGGGGAAGGCAGCGCCGAGTAGCTCTTGGATACAGCTCGATGAGAATCTCTGCATGAACAGAGTGAGCGTGTGAGCTCCTTAAAGTACCTCTCATTATGGGGACTGAGACAATTCGAGCTCATCTGGACTTAAAGGTAGTCAGAAATGAAAAAAGCACATGTACGAGTAATTTTCTCCCCTTTCTGTAAGGAATTCAAAGCGAACTTTGCCTTAGTGTACGCAATTAAACCTGAGTGTGAATACTCTTAGTGGACCAGCGTGATGTGTGGGGTTCCCCAAGGCTCAGCACTTGGACCTTTTCTTTTCTATAGTTATATGATTCCATTTGACCGAATGAAAAACAGAAACAGACAAAATGGTAACATGAACCATCATAATTATGCAGAAGAAAACTGCATTTACATGCTCTGTCACCAACGGCCTCTCTGCTAAAGCACTGAACAAATGAATGTTTTTATGTGAGCCAACTTTCTTTAACTAACACTACAAGTCTCAACAAGTTTGTGGCTTTTTAAATTTTTTCTAAATTTGACCAGGTATTTATGTTACCTAAACCTAACCCAAGTAGCTCTATCAAACATTAACAGTTTGGGCTTAAAGTGACCCTGTGTCACAGTTTCACAACATAAAAAATAATGTTCATATTTTGTTATATATACTAACCTTTGTATGAGGATAGGTTGTAGGCAGACCCATGTGTACCCATGCATCATATGTGGACGATGGGAAATTTCATTTTGACTTTAGAGTGAGTACTCATCTCGACTTTCCATCTCTGAAAACCAAAAAACAAATCAGAAATTGTGGTGTAATTTGGGCTCAGACATGAACTTTAATAGGTACATTATATCAATGACATCCATTCTACCAACATAAAAAAATTGCAAGAGTCAGATGATTTCTTGTTCAGACTGGGCTTAGAGAAACTAATCCATGCTTTCATTTCCAGGTTCAATTACTGTAATGGTCTTTTCTCAGCTCTCCTCCCAAAAAACTTCAGCTCATTTAGCATGCTGCTGCTCGAGTTCAGAAAAAACCCCCAAAGTGAATGCATCACTCCACTTCTCAGGACTCTGCACTGCCTTTCACTGCAGTTTAAAGTACTGCTGCTTGTTTATAAATATCTCAGTGGTTTAAGACAAAAATGCCTCTCTGACCCCTTTTGACATCTCAGGTCATCAGGGAGAGGACTCTGTCCAGAATGCAAACGAAACATGGAGAAGCAGCATTTAGTTAGCGTGCACTACAGAGCTGGAACAAACTTCTAAAGGATATTAGACATGCACCAAATTAAACCATTTCCAACCAGGTTAAAACATTGTTGTTCTGCACTGCTTTGAACCTTAAATACCAATCATGAACCATCTTAACCTTTTTAATTTTCCTTTAAAATGTTTTTATATTGTTTTAATTAGCATTTTAATGTTTTTCTTATTATTATTTTTGACTGCATTATGCAAATCACTTGAAATTGCCTCCGTGTAGGAAAATGTGCTATACGCATATATTGGCCTTGCATTGCCTTCCTCTCTAAGTGTGATTAGATTACTTTGTGTTAATTGTTTGAAGCCGTTTTTGTTGTGATTCCACATGGGTAGCTTTTGGAATAATTTACACAAAAGCCTTGGTAGCCATTTCCCACCTAATGTTTTCCTGTTTTTTTCTGTACTTTGACTCTATTCAATAAAAACTAAATTGTAGAGCTGGTAATGATATCAGTAATAGCAGCGGTGCTAAAATATATGTGGTTGTAGTTTGCATACTGTTTAACACAGGGCACAACTGTAGCTGTCAATGTCCTCAAGGATCCTCCCGGCGCTGCCTCATCAATTACTTTGCTACTCAATAACCACTGGCAGACTCAAGTACAACAGTAAATGAGATTCTTACATAATACGACATGGGCCAATAATGTCTCTGAAAGCTCGCTGCATGCATTAGGGTTTGGTGGCCAGGTAGTGCAATTTGGCACTTAAAATCCAATACTTGATGCACACAGAGTGGCAAATCCTGTTATGAACAAAGCTTTAATAACGTTATGCAATATTTGGATACCATATGTCTCAGATTTGGCCCACTGATATCAGTTTAAGCATCATCAGCACCATTATTTAACATCTTCTGGCTGCCAGCTCCTGAGCAGAATGCACATTTTGATCAGTTTTAAGATATTAATTTCCTGCATTTTGTCATTAACTGACCATTAACACAACTGAACCCACTGTGCCAGAGGCAGGAGGTTGTATTTTTCTTCTACTCCTTCTTCCATGCTGGATGTTTTTCTTCTGCTGTGATAATAGAGTGCGGGCTTGTACAGTTAGTTGACAAAGCCACATAAACACCACATTTTCTCCGACATGGGCAGACACATGTCCGACTCGTCTGATCAATGCAACCCACACATTTCCTGCTGAAAGATTATTGTGTACAGACACAGGCGTTTTAAACAGCGCAGATCTGTTGTGAGCAGCCGTGTCAGATGCTGCAGCAACACTGCCCTCTCTCTCTGCCCTGTCAGTGTCCACGGGGCAGAGACGGGATGGATTTTACTGCATGTTTAAGCTTTTGAGGTTTACCTGAGCCTCTGCACAACTTCATCTAACACCTATTAATGGATTTATTTATTTTTTCCTTTCCTCCTTTCTCACAAATAAAATTGATTGTGTTGTTTCGTACCAAAAGTCGGATTCGCTTAGAACGGCACAAAGCAAAACAGAAAATAGCAGGACTCCTGCTGTGACAATCTGAGTGATGTCTGGCTAATAATGATTTTTTTTTTTAAGCAGTATTATGCAGTGCAGATTGCTCGAGTCCTGAAATTACAGGTGCAGTGGTCTGCTGCAGTGAAACAGAAATACAAGCAATCCTGTGTAATGACCATTCAATAAATACGTTGGGGAAGGCTATAGTGTTTGATCTTCACTGAGAGCGTCTGCATGCAAGCCTTTGGTTATTTGTATGCATCTGAACTGGCGTCAGCTGCGGCCTGAGTGATTGTGTTGTCGGCTTGCCCACCTAATTCTCTTGATTTTGACATATATTAACACCAGGAGGTAGTTTCTTCAGTTTTTTGAGCAAGAACTGAAGAATTCTTTAAAGGTCAAAGGTCAACGTAATGTTTGTCAGCATAATATAGTACAAAAACATGTTTTTCTAGCCATTATTGCACACCACAACTAAGGAAACGCTGGGGAGATTGTGAGTTTCTCCATGTTTTTGGCAATAACTGAAGAATCAATCTGCTAATTTTTTACAACACACAGTTAGTGAAGTTATGACATTTTTAAATCGAAAAAGGCCAAAGGTCAACTTCACTGTGACAACATTATGTTCTGCTAAAACAGATTTTCTGGCCATCGCAGCACTCCACAACTCAGGAACAGAAGGCGAAATTGCGACCACATTTCACATTTGGTCGGACACTGAAATGGTGACGCTACCCGGGGCCTGAACCTTGAATGGATGATGGATCTTCTGTGCTGCAGAATGTGAAGCTTCTTTGCAGCATCCATATTTTAAGTCGTGTCTACTGTCATGCCTGCATATGAAACAGAGATGGATGTGAACTGCAGCTGTAGCTACAAGGCGGTAATTCTAAATCAGTTTGTTGTTGTTGTTGTCTGGTGTTGTTGAGCTGCAGTGCACCCCATTGGCCTGTGTTGTGAATGTATGCACTGCAATCTCGAAACCCTCCCGAACATAGCGGCACTTACTGCATTGCATTTCATGAGTGTGTGTGCCGTTAACAGGCGGACACACTGAGACAAGGAGAGGGCTGGTAAGAACCACACAGACGGTCAGCAGTTGGTTCATCTCAGCGAGTCATGTCGGTCAGTTTATAAAGCTGTTACATTCTGACGCTCCAACCAGCCCACGCAGCGGGCAACCCACCAGCATTCATCCTGCTTCTCCAGTCTGGCCACATGGTATGTGTGTAAGTATGTGTGGGAGTTTCTGTGTGTGTGTCTATTTTCATATCTGCATGTCTTTAATTCAGTCTTTGTGATCATTTAACTGCGTATT